>CAWUDS030005682.1:25000-32195 GCA_963859935.3 Lathyrus sativus | reverse complement strand
ACTTTGTATCTGGAGTACTTCACTTAATTTCCTCTGCAGTATTGGGCTTTGGCGGTATTTATCATGCACTTCTGGGACCTGAGACTCTTGAAGAATCTTTTCCATTCTTTGGTTATGTATGGAAAGATAGAAATAAAATGACTACTATTTTAGGTATTCACTTAATTTTGTTAGGTATAGGGGCTTTTCTTCTAATATTGAAGGCTTTTTATTTTGGGGGTATATATGATACCTGGGCTCCAGGAGGGGGAGATGTAAGAAAAATTACCAACTTAACCCTTAGTCCAAGCATTATATTTGGTTATTTACTAAAATCGCCTTTTGGGGGAGAAGGTTGGATTGTTAGTGTGGACGATTTGGAAGATATAATTGGGGGACATGTATGGTTGGGTTCCATTTGTATACTTGGTGGAATCTGGCATATCTTAACCAAACCCTTTGCATGGGCTCGGCGTGCACTAGTATGGTCTGGGGAAGCTTACTTATCTTATAGTTTAGGTGCTTTAGCCGTTTTTGGTTTTATAGCTTGTTGCTTTGTCTGGTTTAATAATACTGCTTATCCTAGTGAGTTTTATGGTCCCACTGGACCGGAAGCTTCTCAAGCTCAAGCATTTACTTTTCTAGTTAGAGACCAACGTCTTGGAGCTAATGTAGGCTCCGCTCAAGGGCCTACCGGTTTAGGTAAATATCTAATGCGTTCTCCGACCGGAGAAGTCATTTTTGGAGGAGAAACTATGCGTTTTTGGGATCTGCGTGCTCCCTGGTTAGAACCTCTAAGAGGTCCTAATGGTTTGGACTTGAGTAGACTGAAAAAAGATATACAGCCTTGGCAAGAACGTCGTTCCGCAGAATATATGACTCATGCTCCTTTAGGTTCTTTAAATTCCGTGGGTGGCGTAGCTACAGAAATTAATGCAGTCAATTATGTCTCTCCTAGAAGTTGGTTAGCTACTTCTCATTTTGTTCTAGGATTCTTCCTATTCGTAGGTCATTTATGGCACGCGGGAAGAGCTCGCGCAGCTGCCGCAGGATTTGAAAAAGGAATTGATAGAGATTTGGAGCCTGTTCTTTCCATGACTCCTCTTAATTGAGACATGAAATCCAATGCTTGACGTAAGAATCACTTTGATTTTAGTATACATATTGAGTTGAGTCGAGGAGATCATATTGAAAAAATATTTTCTTTTTCAATTCATTTATATCTAATCTTTTTTCGGGCTCGGCTATATCACCACTTAGCCGAGCCCGAAAAAACCGAGCCAACTTAAATCAATTTAAATCAATAAAAGAAAAAAATCCATTCGCCAAGAAAAAGGAGAGAGGGGGATTCGAACCCTCGATAGTTCTTTGTTTGGAACTATACCGGTTTTCAAGACCGGAGCTATCAACCACTCAGCCATCTCTCCAAAAGCTAATTTCTATTTTATCTTTATTCCACTCAAGAGAACATGACCATACAAATTAATACCCTTTTCTCTATGATAAAGATATCCAGTGTGAATCTATTGGTCTAGTTCTCTATCCATATATATTATATATTATATATTCATGATCCAGCATGCTCTTTTGTGAAGTAAAAAAAAAAAAAACTACCCCTCGATTCATGCCTCAATAAGGAGTGTCATCTAAAATCAATGGATTCATGATAAAACCCCCCATAATGAGAATGTGTTTTTTATTTATTTTTGGAAGGGGTCAAATCAAAAGAAAAGGGGTTGGGGGATCAAATGGTATAGTTCTTTTGTTGGTAAATTAGAGGATTATAAACATGACTATTGCGTTTCAATTAGCTGTTTTTGCATTAATTGTTACTTCATCCATTTTATTAATTAGTGTACCTGTTGTATTTGCTTCTCCTGATGGTTGGTCAAGTAACAAAAATGTTGTCTTTTCCGCTACATCCTTATGGATTGGATTAGTATTTCTAGTGGGTATTCTGAATTCTCTCATCTCTTGAAACTATTCATTCTAGATCAAAAAACGAAATGACCCCTCCCCCCGAATTCTTTCGGGTTGTGAGGCACATGAAAATGGAATATATAAGACCCCACCAATAAAGAAAACGAAAACATTAATAATGGGAATTATTAATGGGAGGGGTCAAACTTCTTCTATTGGAAAAAGCTTATATCTTATACTTAATATGATATACATAGTAAAACGAAAAACTTGAAGATTAAAATATTCATATTATTTTCTGAATTTCATATTCTTTTCGGAATCGAAAATAAAATAGATATATAGATCATAGATAAATATCTATAATCTGCACAATTTGACATCAAAGTAACATGCTGGTGTCAGACAACTTCATCATTTTTTTATGCCAGTAGGTGTTCCAAAGGTAGCCTTTCAAATTCCTGGCGAGGATGAAGCTACTTGGGTTGACTTATACCATCAACTTTTTTACGACAGAATCCTTTTTTTAGGGCAAGAGATTGAGAGTGAAATAGCAAATCAAGTTGCTGGTATGATGATATATCTCAGTTTAGATATAAATAAATACATAGAGAAAAGAGAAATAAATAGAATAGAAAAAACAATCGATAAAAAAAATACATCAAATTTTTTTAATTTTTTTAAATAAAGGGGGATATATGAATCAAACGAAGAAAAATGACTTAGACATTTGGATTTTAGAATTGCGAGACATTTTTAGAGAGAGCAAGAATTCTTCCTATTTCTCAGATTCCTGGACACAATTCCATTCAGTCATATCTGTCATTCACATTTTTTTCCATCAAGAGAGTTTTATCAAACTCTTAGACTCCAGAATTTGGAGTATCCTAGTTTCACGCGGTTTAACAAGATATTTCACGATCAAGAATTTTGTCTTATTTCTACTAGCGATCCTTATATATCGTATTAACAATCGAAAGATGATCGAAAAAAAAAATATTTATTTGACAGGGCTTCTTCCTATACAAATCAATTCCATTGGATCCGGGAATGATCCATTGGAAGACTCAAAAGATTCGTTCAATATCAATAGGTTGGTCATGACTAGGTTGATTGTTCCGCTCCTGTCTGGTCCAAAAGAAAAAAATATATCTGAGAGAGATAATTGCTCTTTTTTCGGCGACAGATGGTCAGAACTTCATCTGGATTTGAATCCTACTGAGAAGTCCGCTCAAGATATAAAATTATTTAAAAAAGAAGAAGATGTTTCTTTTGTTCTTTCGAGGCAATCGGAAAATAAAGAAATAGCCAATATAGTTAAGATAATCATGTATTTACAAAATAATGTCTCAATTCATCCTATTTCATCCGATAGAGGATGTGATAGGGTTGCAAAGGAGAAACTTTTGACAGTTCCAAATCATATTTCATTCTTGAACAAAAAGCTAGTTTTTGGTTTATTTGATCTATTCCATGACCAGAATAGGGGGGGGTACTTGTTACATCGCGATTTTCAATCAGAAGAGAGATTTCAAGAAATGGCAAATCTATTCAATCTCTCAATAACTAAGCCGGATCTGGTGTATCATAATGGATTCTCTTTTTCTATTGATTTGTCGAAAATTGATGATAAACAATTTGTAAATCAAGTATTCAACTCCAGGGATGAATCAAAAAAGAAATCTTTATTGGTTCTGCCTCGGCTTTTTTACGAAGCGAATGAATCTTTTTATCCAAAGATCATAAAAAAATGGGTCCAGACCTCTTGTGGGAATTCTTTTCAAGGTAATCGATTCAATCGCAACTTAGAATATGTAATTAAAAGGTATGAAAATGATATTCATAATCATATACCTCTAAGGAAACACATGATCAATCAACGTTTCTCAAATTGGAAAAAGAGTCAGAAGAAATGCTTTGATCCTCTTCTTTTTATTTATCGAACCGAGAGATCCGTGAATAAGGATCCAAATACAGATAAATACAAATGGTCCAAGGGGAGCAAGAATTTCCAGGAACATTTGGACCATTTCATTTCTGAGGAGAATAGCCGTTTTCAAGTAGTGTTCGATCGATTACATATGAATGCATATTCGATTGATTGGTCTGAGGTTATCGACAAAAAAAATTTTTCTAAGTCACTTTGTTTGTTTTTGTCCAAGCTTCTTCCCTTTTTCTCTAACTCAGTTCCTTTTTTCTTGGTGAGTTTTGGGAGTATGCCCGTTCATAGGTCTCAGATCCATATGGATGAATTGAAACGTATGAATGATGCACTCGGGAATCAGTTGTTAGAATCAATGGGTCTGCAAACGGTTCATTTGAAAAAAAAGAAAGCCCTATTATTGGATGACTATTATACTTCTCAAAAATCGAAATTATTGATCAATCAGATAGCAAATCAAGACAATTGGCTGAATCCTGTGAAATGTTTTCATAGAAGTTCATTGATTTCCTCTTTTTATAAAGTAAATCGACTTCGATTCTTGAATAATCAAGATTTCGATTGTAAGAAAAGATTCTCTTTTTATGGGGAAAGGTCCTGTAATTATGATTTTTTGTATGAACAATTCCTCAATGTCTTGTTCAGTCGAAAGAAAATATTTTCTTTTGGCGACGGGAAAAAAAAACATGTTTTTTTGGACAGAGATACTATTTCACCAAGCGAGTTAGAGGTCTCTAACATATTAAATAATTTTCCGCAAAGTGGTGATGACGGATATGACTTGTACAAATCTTTCCATTTTCCAACTCGCGGTCCTAGAGCTATTGCGGACATTTCTGGAACACCTCTAACAGAGGAAGAAATAGTGAATTTTGAAAGAACTTATTGTAATCGTCTTTCCGCTATTAATCTGTCTGATCCAAAATGGAAAAAGTTGCATACGTATTTGGATTTCGATTTAAACATAGATTTGCTTGACACTGATTTGCGTGACACTCTATATACTCTATATTCATATACTCTATATTCTGAGGAATTTTTACCATCCGAAAAGAGGAAAAAAAAACCTCTAAAAAAATTCCTTAAAAAAGGGCAGATGTATAGAAACTTTCAAAGAAAGAGTAGTTTTTCAACCGTTCTCTCCAAATTGAAGCCATTGTACCCGTATATAATACCGTCGCTCCTTACCACGACAGGGCAAAAAAATCTACTTTTACTATTTATACATACTTTTTCAGACCTATTTGTGATACTAAAGAAGAGTCCTAAATGGAAAAAAATGTTATCTATTTTGCCTAATCTTATCCATGGAGCCAAGGCAATTCTTCGGAAAAAACTGGGTATTGGACAACGGAATCGTATAAGTGAGATTTGGAGTAAGTGTTTACATAAGTCTCTTGTAGAGGTGTACGAAAAAGATCTTCTTCACACAAATAATGAGTCACCATTCATATCGACACATCTGAGATCACTAAATATTGAGGAGTTCCTGTTTTCAATCCTTTTACTTCTTCTTATTACTGGATATTTAGTTCATACACATCTTTCCTTTGTTTCTCGATTCTCTAATGAGTTACAGACAGAGTTCGAACAGGTCAAATCGTTGATGATTCCATCCTACATCATTGAATTGAAAAAACTTCTGGATAGGTATGGTACATCAGAACAAAAATATTTCTGGTTACAGTATATTTTTCGAATGGCTCTAAAACAATTCGAAAATTTTCGAGAAGAAAGACGAGGTTCGCCTTCTGGCGTCCCAAGGGGTGAAGGTTTTAATCTCATGAAGTTCATAAGGATTCTACCAAATCCCATCAATCGAATCGCGTTTTTGAAAAATACGAGACATTTAAGTCATACAAGTAAAGAAATCTATTCATTGATAAAAAAAAGAAAAAACATGAATAGTGATTGCATTTCTGATAAAATAGAATCCTGGATCGCGAATAGTGATTTAATTGCTGATAAAGAAAGAGAATTCTTGCTTACTTTCTCTACCTTAACGACAGAAAAAAGGATGGATCAAATTTTAGTGAGTCTTACTAATAGTGATGAGTTATCAAAGAATAACTCTGGTTATCAAATGATTGAACAACCGGGAACAATTTACTTACGATATTTAATTGACATTCATAAAAAGGATCTAATGAATTATGAGTTCAATACATCCTGCTTAGCAGAAAGACGGGTATTCCTCGCTCATTATCAGACAATCACTTATTCAGAAATCCCGTGTAGGGCTAGCTGTTTGGATTTCCCATCTCATGATAAACCCTTTTCGCTACGCTTAGCCCTATCCCCTTCTAGGGGTATTTTAGTGATAGGTTCTATAATAACTGGACAATCCTATTTGCTCAAATCTCTAGCGACAACCTCCTATGTTCCTTTCATTACAGTATTTGTAAACAAGTTCCTGGAGAACTTTCCTAGGGGTTTTGATACGAGTTATGATGAGGACGATCTTTTTGATCAAAGAGAGGGTACCATTTACAGTCTTTTACCGGATTACGAGGGTAGTTGCTATAATCCAGAGAATTATGAAAGGGATCATAGCGACGATTTCGACCGTAAGCTTGATAGCCGATTGAAGTTTCTAAGTATGGAGGATCCGGTATCTAGCGATATCATACCGGAAAAGGAACTAGACCGGTTTTATCTCACAATTCAATTGGAATTAGTAAAAGCAATGTCTCCTTGCATAATTTGGATTCCAAACATTCATGATTTCGATAGGAAGGAGTCGGATGACTTATCGCTGGGTATATTAGTGAACTCTCTTTCCAGAGATTCTGAAAAAGGTTCTACTAGCAATAATCTTGTTATTGCTTCTACTCATATTCCAGAAAAAGTAGACCCTTGTTTAATAGGGACGGATAAATTAAATACATGCATTAAGGTACGAAGGCTTCTTATTCCACAACAAAGAAAGCACTTTTTTACTCTTTCATATACTAGGGGATTTCACTTGGAAAAGCAAATATTCAATACTAATCGATTGGGGTCTATAACTCTAGGTTCTAATGTACCTGATCTTGTAGCACTTACTAATGAGGCGCTATCGATTAGTATTATACAAAAGAAATCTATTATAGACACTAATATAATTCGATTTGCTCTTCATAGACAAACTTGGAATTTTAGATCTCATATAAGAGAGATTCAGGATCATGGGATCCTTTTTTATCAGATAGGGAGGGTTGTTTCACAAAATCTACTTCTCAGTAATTGCTCTATAGATCCTATATCTATCTATATGAAGAAGACAGCATGTCAGGAGGGGGATTCTTCTTTGTACAAATGGTACGTCGAACTTGGAAGAAGCATGAAGAAATTAACTATACTTCTTTATCTTTT
>CAWUDS030005682.1:0-12500 GCA_963859935.3 Lathyrus sativus | reverse complement strand
TTTTTGTATCTTTTTGATTCATTTATTCACAAAAATCATCCATCAAAAATGAGATAGAATAGCTTCAACCTTGTCAACCGAAAATGAGAAAATGAAATCTGGATAAATACCAATACCTATTATGGGTATAAGGATAGAAATAGAAATAAATAATTCTCTGGGCCCAGAATCAAAAAAAGAAGAGTTTGATGTATTAAAAAACTTGTATCCATAGAACATTTGCCGTAAGATAGATAATAAATAAATAGGAGTTAATATCATTCCAATTGCTGTTACAAAAGTAATTAGTATTTTCATCATGAAAAGATATTTTTGACTAGTAATTATTCCAAAAAAAACTATCAATTCTGCAACAAAACCGCTCATGCCAGGCAATGCAAGAGAAGCCATTGATAAGATAGTGAAAATAGTGAATATTTTTGGCATTGGGATAGCCATTCCGCCCATTTCGTCAAGATAAAGAAGACGCAGTCTATCATAACTAGTTCCTGCCAAGAAAAAAAGGGCAGCGCCAATAAATCCATGAGATATTATTTGTAAAATGGCCCCGTTGAGACCAGTATCACTTATAGAACCAATTCCTATAATTATAAAACCCATATGAGATACGGAAGAATAAGCGATTCTTTTTTTTAGATTCCGTTGACCAAAAGATGTTGCAGCGGCATAGATTATTTGAATACAACCTAATATCATTAACCAGGGGCAAAATATGGAATGAGCGTGGGAAAAAAATTCCATATTAATTCGAACCAACCCATATGCTCCCATTTTTAATAAGATTCCGGCTAAAAGCATACAAGTGCTGTAATGCGCCTCTCCGTGGGTATCTGGTAACCATGTATGTAAGGGTATAATCGGCGATTTGACAGCAAAAGCAATAAGAAATGCCGTATAGAATATTATTTCTAGTGCCACGGGATATGATTGATTAATTAATGTTTCAAAATTAAATGTTGGTTCATTAGAGCCATATAAACCAATACCCAGAATTCCCATTAATAAAAAAACAGAAGCTCCTGCAGTGTACAAAATAAACTTTGTAGCTGAATACAAACGTTTCTTTCCCCCCCACATGGATAAAAGTAGATAAACGGGAATTAATTCCAATTCCCACATGATGAAAAAAAGTAAAATGTCTCGAGAAGAAAATGGTCCTATTTGACCGCTATACATTGCTAACATCAGGAAATAAAATAATTGGTATTTTCGAGTAACCGGCTGAGCTGCTAAAGTGGCTAAAGTAGTTATCAATCCTGTCAGTAAAATAGGTCCTATGGAGAGTCCATCTATTCCTAATCTCCAGTAAAAATCAAAAAAATGGATCCATTTATAATTCTCCGTCAGTTGAATTAGTGGATCATCCAATTGGAAATGATAACAAAATGCATAGGTTGTTAGAAGGAGATCGATTAAGCATATACAAATGCTATACCACCTAATTACCTTATTTCCCCTATGAGGAAATAAGAAAATTAAGGAACCTGCGGCTATTGGGAAAACAACAACTATTGTTAACCAAGGAAAAAAATTCGTGATAAAAATAAGATACACTTGGGCCAGAAAAGCCCATGCTCAAAATAAAATAGAATTTTTTTCTTTTTTATTTTGAACACGAGTTTTTGCCAGTAAAAAACGTATTCGTGTGGTGTTTTTTGAAACGAATCAATAAGCGAGACCCATACTTCGAGTTGTTTCATGCCATAAATAAACTCGAACACTTAAGAAATCCGTCGGACAAGCGGACTCACACCTCTTACAACCAACACAGTCCTCTGTTCTTGGGGCAGAAGCTATTTGCTTAGCTTTACATCCACCCCAAGGTATCATTTCTAATACATCTGTGGGACAGGCTCGGACACATTGAGTACATCCTATACATGTATCATAAATCTTTACTGAATGTGACATTATCTATAGTAATTTTGGATGTTCAAAAATGCAAATTATCGATCTAGTAAACTCGTAAATGAATCGTATATTTATATACCAGATGAATCAATGATTTGTGATAATATTGTTAACTGTTAATAAAAAAAGGCGTCTAGATAAATTTACAAGAGGGAATCGAAGAGGACCAGGATACTTTCATTTCTTATGATTTAGGCAATGTAAACATGATATGATCATAAGTTGTGTCGAATAAATACTCAAATGAATTGATTAGATTCATATTACACTATTTGAAATTCTACTTTATTATTATAGGATTAATGCTATTTATTCAACAAATTCGATTGATTGATACGGGTTGATTTTCTGTTACGAGCAATTGAGGAAACAATAGCCAGTCCGATAGCCGCTTCAGCGGCTGCAATAGCTATAACAAAAATTGAAAAAATATTTCCTTTTAATTGGCGATTATCAAAAAAATCAGAAAAAGTTACTAGATTTATATTAACTGCATTCAGTATAAGTTCAAGACACATAAGGGCTCTAACCATATTTCGGCTCGTGATCAATCCATAGATACCAATAGAAAATAAATAGGCACTCAAAACAAGTACATGTTCGAGCATCATTGACCAACTCCTTATAAATTTGGATTCATTAACAAAAGAATATATCGGCAATAAAAAAAAAAAGAATTTCTACATAAAAAAAAACTCTTTCACTTCACATAGAATTCGACAGAAATAAATGTGAGAAAATTGAAAAAAAAAAGAATCTTGATTTCTATTACTAGTTCTCTAAAGATTTCTTACTGGCGAGCTACGACAATTGCACCTATCAAAGAAACTAAAAGAATTATGGAAATTAGTTCAAATGGAAGAAAAAAATCTGTTGATAAATGAATTCCAATTTGTTGACTAGTACTTATCAAATCTTGCTCAATAATCTGATTTGGTCTTGTAGTCCAAATAATTCCGTACCATGATGTATCGGAAATAATAGTGATTAATGAAACAAAAATACTTGTACAAACTATCAAAGTAATTCCATCCCCTACGGTCCAAAGATTCAAATCTTGGTAATATTCGGAACTATTCATGAACATCACAGCAAATATGATTAAAATGTTAATAGCTCCCACGTAAATAAGTAGCTGTGATGCAGCTACAAAATGCGAGTTTGCTAAAATATATAATAAAGATATACAAACAAGAACCAGTCCCAACGAAAAAGCAGAAAAAATGGGGTTGGTAAGTAATACTACTCCTAAACTTCCTAATAGAAGACCCGATCCCAGAAAGACTAAAAGAAAATCGTGCAGCGTTTCAGGCAAATCCATTATATGTAAAAAAAAAGACAACGAAATCGAAATTTCATGACCTTATTGATATGACCAGGAAAAAAAATTTATATATTTCAATTTTTCTTTGCATTGAAAAACCTAAGTAGTTTAAATTGATATAGTTATGGTTATATAATCAATGTCATTCCACTCTTTATACAAAAGAGTAGTTTGAAACGATATGAAAACTCAAGTATAAAGGTAGATAGAACATATATAACCATTGAAAATCTTATTGAAATTCCAAAATATTTTCAATTTCGAGAATATATTAATATATTCTATTGAAGAATATAGTTCTCTAATAATTATAGAATATTTCTACTAATATGATATTTACTATATTATTCATTTTTTATACATTTAAAATATTTGATTTAGATTATTCTATTTATATCTATTCTATCTATAGAAATATATAGAATATTTGTGTGTGTTTTTTTTTTAAGTTGTATTTTATTGAATTATAATAAATTGTCTTTTTTGATTTGAATTGTTCGAATTGTATAATCATCAATTATTGACATTGGTAAACGGCCCAAAGCAATTTGATTATAATTCAATTCATGACGATCATAAGTTGAAAGTTCATATTCTTCAGTCATTGATAAACAATTTGTTGGACAATACTCAATACAGTTACCACAAAAAATACAGATTCCGAAATCAATACTGTAATTTAGCAATCGTTTCTTTCGAATATCCGTTTCCATTTTCCAATCAACAACGGGTAAATCTATAGGACATACACGAACACATACTTCACAAGCAATGCATTTATCAAATTCAAAATGGATTCGACCGCGGAAACGTTCTGATGTGATTAATTTTTCATAAGGATATTGAATAGTTACAGGTAAACGATTTGCGTGAGATAAGATAATCATGAAACTTTGACCAATGTACCTTGCAGCTCGTACTGTTTGTTGACCATAATTCATGAACCCAGTTACCATAAGGAACATATTGTAAATATCTATGAATAGTATAGTTTTTTTTGATTTCTTTCTCTTATTTGAGACAAGTAATGAATATAGAACATCTTTTACAGCGAAAACAATTGAGATGAAGTTGTTAATAATAGATTACCGAGAGAAATCGGTAAAAGAAATTTCCATCCAAGATTTAATAATTGATCCATTCTTAGCCTAGGCAAAGACCATCTTGTTATGATAGAAACGAATAAGAAAAAATAGCTTTTAGCTAATGTAATAAAGAGATCAATTGTAGTTCCAAAAACTCCGTATGTTTTATTTATTTCAAAAAATTCAGAAACAAATATGTATGGAATAGAAATATTGGAACCGCCCAAGTAAAGAACTGTTACAAATAATGAAGAAATGAAAAGGTTTAAATAGGAAGCAACGTAAAATAAACCAAATCGAATACCTGAATATTCTGTTTGATAACCAGCTACTAATTCTTCTTCTGCTTCTGGTAAATCAAAAGGTAATCTTTCACATTCTGCTAGCGAAGAAATTATAAAAACGATGAAACCCATAGGTTGACGCCACAAATTCCAACCCCAAAAACCATATTTTGATTGCGCATCAACTATATCAATTGTACTTAAACTGTTAGATAATCCTAGTCGGTGATAACATTCCTGTTCCCATCTCTATTACAGAACCGTACATGAGATTTTCACCTCATACGGCTCCTGGAAAGCCTTAAGTAAATCTAAGGACCGGGTCGATTATTTATCTCTTGATATATCCCTAAGATATAGAAGATTAAAATCTATCGAACGGTTCTGAATTAGACCAATTCAATTCTGTCTGTTCTAGAAATAAGAAAGAGAAATCGATTTTCATAAAAGATCCAATTAAAGCACTTCTGAATTGATCTCATCCCTAAGAAAATACAAATTTGTTGAGTAATAACTGAATTCTTCAATAAAATACTCTTTTATAATTCTCAATAACCCTCATGATTTTGAATGACGAAAAATAATTACACATCCGTTTCTTAATTATGATGTGAATTTTATCTCCATGAATATGGATATAAGAAATCAAAAACGAAAGAGAAATCTATTTTTCGTTTTTGATTTCTTATTTTTTTTTCGTTCCTATTCTTCTTTTTTGTGCTATGAAATGAAAAAGGGACCTCCAAAAATTGGAAAGGATTTTTTCGTTCCTGATAGTAATTTATTTAGTGATTGAATGGAAGCATACTCTGGATCGGAGTTGTGGGGAGTACTGCTTTCTTTTTTCTACCAACTTAAAGCCCCCAATTAGTATTCTTTTTATATTCTGCGTAAATTTTCTTTTGGATAATTTACAAAATCTGTGTTACTAATCCTTTGTGTATCTTGGTGTTTCTAACCATCCAGTCTTTTTTATTAACCCCCCTTATTTATTTTTATATATCTATGATAATTCATAAAAATGGTAACTAAAACTCAATAAGGTTGGTCTTTTGAGACCGCTTCAAAACAGGATGACAAATTATCCAATCTTGGGTTAAATGTCCTCTTCTGTTTATAATTTTATTTCATTCTTATACATAGAAAATGAGACTCAATATTTTGACTGCCCTTATAAAATCATCATACTATCTATTAACTAGCAGGAATCTAGTATTCTGAAATTAGATTCAATATAAGCTGTTTTATTTCACTCATATAACTATCTAATTTAGTTCTTCAATCAGAATTTTGAAAAAGAAAATAAAGATAATGAAGGTTTCTATTCAATTTATTCGCTATATAGTACTATACAGAAATTATAGTACTATATAGAAATATAGTACTATAAAGAGAGGAGTATAGCAATAGAATAGCATCGAATAGCTTTTTCGGTTTCAACGAATCGCACGTAGAGATATTGATAAGACACATAGAGTTAATGGTATTTCATAACTAATCGATTGAGCAGCAGCTCGTAGACCACCCAAAAAGGAATATTTATTATTTGAGCCATATCCTGACATAAGAAGTCCAATGGGAGCAATACTCGAAATAGCAATCCATAAAAAAACACCCATATTGAAATCAGATAAAACAAAATTATAGCCAAACGGAATTACTGAATAACTTATTAGAATGGATATGACTGATATGGATGGTCCAATACTGAATAAATGAATATCTCCCCTAGATGGAATAAGATTCTCTTTGAATAGTAGTTTTGTTCCGTCTGCTAGAGCTTGAAGCATTCCAAAAGGACCAGCATATTCAGGTCCAATACGCTGTTGTACCCCTGCAGATATTTCTCTTTCTAACCATACAATTGCTAGTACACTTATTGTAATTCCCAAGACAAGAATCAAAATTGGTAAAAGTATCCATAGAATTCCATAGACCTCTTTGAAAGATTCCAATCCGGAAAAGGAGTTTATATCTTGGACTTCCGTTGTATCAATTATCATTTCAACGATCAACTTCTCCCATAATGATATCTATGCTACCTAGTATTGTCATAATATCAGCCAATTTCATTCTTTTAACTAATTGAGGAAGAATTTGCAAATTGATAAAACCGGGTGGACGAATTTTCCATCTCCAAGGAAAACCATTCTGATCTCCTATTAGAAAAATTCCTAATTCTCCCTTGGGGGCCTCAATTCTCACATAAAGTTCTTGTTTCGGCAATTCAAAAGTAGGAGACGGTTTTTTACCAATGAATCGATATTCAAAATCATTCCATTCTGGCTCCTTTTCTCTATCAAAGCAGCGAATTTCAAAATTTTCATAAGGCCCCCCTGGAATTCCTTCCAAAGCCTGTTGAATTATTTTTATGGATTCCACCATTTCACCAATTCGAACTAAATAACGAGCTAATGAATCTCCTTCTTTTTGCCATTGAACTTCCCAATCCAATTCCTCGTAACACTCATAATTATCAACTTCACGTAGATCCCATTGTATTCCGGAAGCCCGAAGCATCGGTCCTGATAACCCCCAATTTATAACTTCCTCTCTACCAACAACACCCACTCCTTCAACCCGTTCTAAAAAAATTGGATTTCGCGTAATAAGTTTTTGATATTCAATAACCCTTGTTAAAAAATAATTGCAGAAATCCAAACATTTATCGATCCAACCATAAGGTAGATCAGCCGCTACTC
This sequence comes from Lathyrus sativus, assembly GCA_963859935.3. Classification (NCBI taxonomy): domain Eukaryota; kingdom Viridiplantae; phylum Streptophyta; class Magnoliopsida; order Fabales; family Fabaceae; genus Lathyrus; species Lathyrus sativus. Next base: position 5,194 of record CAWUDS030005682.1, on the reverse strand, counting down.
CCCCAATACGAAAAAAATTATGCATCATTCTCATACCTGTGGCAGCTTCGAATAGATCATATATTAATTCTCTTTCTCTAAAAATATAGAAAAAAGGGGTTTGTGCACCAATATCTGCCATAAAAGGTCCCAGCCATAGTAGATGAGAAGCTATACGACTTAACTCCAACATAATTACTCTTATATAGCTGGCTCTTTTAGGTACTTGAATATTTCCCAATTGTTCCGGTCCATTTACAGTTATTGCTTCTGTGAACATAGTAGCTAAATAATCCCAACGTGTTACATAAGGCAGATATTGTATAATTGTTCGGTTTTCCGCTATTTTTTCCATACCTCTGTGTAAATAACCCAATATTGGCTCACAATCAATAACATCTTCACCATCCAGAGTAACAATAAGTCGCAGAACACCATGCATCGATGGGTGTTGAGGCCCCATATTTACTATCATGAGGTCTTTTCTTGTAGCTGGGACATTCATAGGTTTTTCCTCGATTCATTCTTCCATGAATCGTTCAAAAAAAAGTTAATCAAAATTCAGTATCTAATAAATCGAATAATTGAAAATGATTCTTGAAATTAGCTAATTTGTGAATGAATCCCGAATACCCAACCGATTTATTAAATTTTGATAACGTATTTTGTTTTTCTTTGACAAATACGACAATAGTCGTTGTCGTTTTCCCAGAATTATACGTAAACCTCTTTGAGATAAATAGTCCTTTGGATGTAATTCAAAATGTGAAGTAAGTCTTCGTATCTTATTAGTTAAGATGAATACTTGAAATTCAACCGATCCCGGGTTTTCTTCTTCTTTTTTTTTTTTTGAAATAACAGGTATAACTGGATTTTTGATCATAAAATGAAAGCTTCCCCCCCCTCCTTTTTGGTAGATATTTTTATTGATCAGTAATAGTAATTACACTTATTTTTAATTTTTTATAAAAAATTTTCTCTTCATTTATTTAACAATTCTGAATTTCTTTTTTTTTTTTCAAATTAATTCATTATTAAGGAATGTAATTCAAATAGATAATAAATACTATATTTATGGATTCATAAAATGAATAAAATCTATTGTCTTGTATTTTAAAGACAAAAATAAGACAATAGATTTTATTCATTTTTCGATGGATTTATGGAGACATCATTGAGAAATTGAATTCGTATGACTCCCACAATGTGTGTGGACGTTTATTTTATTTATCTATAAATATTGTTCACATATCAGATAGATATGTTACGAGAAATATTAGGATAAATAGAACAAAAATCTAGATTTTCAATCGAGGCGAGGATACATACGTATTCTCAATATACTGAAACGGCTTCCATTATGTGTATCAAACCAATAGCGGTTCATACAAGCTAAATCTTCGAATCGATAATTTGGCCAAAGAAAGAATTTTAAATTCCTTAGTTTTTTTGTATCGCTATCAAGATCTTTCTTTTTAGTCAAAACTTCAGAAGAATTCGTTTTTTCTTTATCAGTTATTGTGTTTCTATCCATCGTCTTCCGATTCTTCCTATGGTTCAAACAAGTTAGAATTCGCAATTCTCTACGGCGTCTAGGGGAGAAAATATTTTCAGGAACAAGTAAATCATAATGATTTTTATCTTTATTTATAATTTGGCGTTTGTGCTTCAATGATACGCTTATGGTTTGATATAGAAATGATTGTTCGTAGTTTTTTTTGTAAGAACAACGAATGGGTTCTAAACAAAAAACTAGGTTGTCCTGCACTTCCTCAATATCCCTGCTGTAAAAAAAACAAGGATCATCACTGACTATACGCACAAAAGTTTCCAGATCTAGTTCTCCCCTCCTTATAGTAGACAACAAAATTTGTTTTGGTTGTTTCGTTTGCTTCAGGAGATTTAGTACGCCGACAATGTTCGCGTAGCTGTCGCCGTAGTACGTAAACTCCGCACAGCGTAAATAATAACCCACATATCTATCTATTAAGAAATTCTGTTCTGCAGCCATATCCTTCCTGTATTTAGGGCTATTTGCATTATAACGATGCTTGGGCTTATAATACCTTTCGAGATATGATTTTAGATTGCTGTGAATCGCGTATTCGTTCTTTTCTAACTGTAATTCCAGTTGATCAGTAATGTTCTTCTGACTATAAAACGGCATAAACAAGAAATTTAGTGGTAAGATCCACGGATTCTTCTTATATGCATCTATTTTTGATTTTGACAAAAAACCAAAACTCGGAGTCAATAATTTGTCATTCGTTATGGAATTCTTTTTTCTTTTTCCATTCATTGCTATCCTTCTTATTTTGGTCCTTCTCCTTCTTTTTTCATTCATTCCCATCCTTCTTTCTCTCCAACGAAAATACTTTCTATCCGGCTTATTTTCATCATCTTCCGCTATATAATTTTGGATAAAGCTATCGCCCATTAGATCAAATACTTCTTTTATATTTTTAGGTGTGTTATAACTAGGTGATGTATATCTATAAATAGAAGGTTGATTCTTATCTACATAATTTAGATATTGATAGGCAAAAAGATCATATCCATATTGTTTTTTTATTTTTTTTTTATTTTTTAATAAGTCTACTTGTTCTAATAAGTCTACTTCTTCTAATAAGTCTACTTTTCGTTTTTTGGAAACAATTAATTGAGTTTTTTCCGATGAATCATAGTCAAGTAAATCTTTATTTTGAGCCACGCGATGTTCATGGATTGTATTCCTCCACTTTTGTGGTGCTAATCTCGACCATGTGCTCTCAGGTAAAGCATATTGATAATGAATCTTTAACCAATTTGTCCATTGATTCATTATAGAATCGGGACGGTTCTTATGGCTTAATTTGGAATTGAATCTTTCTCCTTGTATTTTTAAAAAATAATCCTTTATTTCATTCGGAAGAAAAAAAGATTTTCCAGGTGATTCAAAAATAGATCTTAACCTATATTTATATCCATTACAAACTTGCATTTGTGATAATTGAAACAATACATAGGCTTGTGACAAAGAAGATACATCACAAGAATTCTGTGAATACATATCCGTCCTATTCCGACGTTTTTGTTTGTCTACAACCGACATAAATGGAATTATACTTTGATTTATTCTATCAATATATTCTTCATTTTTTTTTTTCGTGTAAATGAATTTTTTTACAAATTTCTTTGTTGATTCCAATAAATCACGAGTTAATTTAATAGAATTATTAATAAAATTAAGAGAACGTTGTACAATGCTCGAAGTAAGGAAATGTTCTACATATTGAATAGTCAATCCTATAATATAGTTAATATTAAAGATATCCATGTTATCGATATGCGTGTATAGCCTTTCCATGAAAATTTGGAAAAAACAATAGGATTTACGGATTAATCGAACGTTTCTTCTTTTGAATATTTTCCAACTATTTTTGAGTAATTCTAATGTTGTAGGATTAGTTATAACCCTTTCTTTTCTCAATTTTTCCATTTCTTTTAAGATTTGATTTCTTTTCGCATTTAAACGATTTATCCTTCTTTCTGTGATTTTTATCCTTCTTTCTGTGGATGTGGATGTGGATGGACTAATAGTTGCATTACTCGTACTGATTGGTGAATTTTTTTCAATTTCTATTTCGTTGAATTCTTTTAACAGGATTCGAGACTCTTCTTTTGCTTCATTCTCCCATTTTTTCAAACATTTTTTCAAATCTTTTTTCAATTTTTTTGTTATTTGTTTTAAAATGGGACCCAAAAATGCAAATGGGTTTGGTACATGCACCTGAGGGTACGATTCGAGTACTGTTCCAAAAGCTGTTAAAAACCATAAGTGGGTTGCAGAGATTCTTTTTTCATCTCCAGCGGATATTTTTTCACTGTATTGTTTTTTTTCAGTAGATAGTACCTTAGGTTTCTCGTGCCAAGCTTTCAGAACAAAAGGGAATAAGACCCTTATCTGAAGACCGGCGTCGAGCCAGTTGTATGGCAATGCGTTGTTATATACTGGAGTGCCCCGATAGGTGCAGTTAATATGGGTTTCTTTTTGCCAATCCCCAAAATCTTCTGACCATTCTGGATCTTGAAATAATAATATACGAATGATATTTTTCGTTATTATCAACGACGGTAATAGAATATATTTTCGAAACCTGGACATAAATAACAATACGAAATTTCTGATTACTAGACCATATAGAATGCTCTCCCAGGCTTCTTCGACTCTTCGAAGTGTCTCAACAGCCTCGTCTTCGGCGTCCTGTTCCATTCTCATTCTTTGCTCGTTCTCTTTTTTTGCCTTTTTTAACCTCAAAAATGATACATTATCAGGATCGGGTTTCCTGAAATATAGGGTCAAATAGTCCCACATGTCCTCCAAAACATCAAACAAAAAGGAATTGCTTTTGTTGATCATATCCAAAAAAAGGGGGGAATGGACATTCCCATTTGCTTGAAAGAGTCTCGAAATAACTGTTTTACGCCTTTGAGGGCGCCAAGATCCTCGAATAAGATCTCTGTTAAAATCTGCGCCGGGTACATAACAAGCTACAGAGAATTCGTTACGGCGGTCCTCTGCCTCCTTATATTGATGCGCAAAAGAATTATTTTGAATACGAGGACCCAATGAGCTTGATTCCATATTAAAAATAACTACATATTCAGCGTTTGGGGAACGAATATGATGTTCTTGTTTATAGCCCGGTTCCAGCATGTACTCCGTCTCGTCCAGTAATTCGTAGTTCCATCGAGGAACTTCTTTACTTATTTCCTTGATTTCACTACATAGTTTTCTATTAAAAATTGTTTTATGATTGAAAGGATTAGTCCGAATTGCATCAAATAAGAAGTTTCTTTTTATTTTTTTTTCTTTGGAATAGATTTTTACTTGTTCATGTTCTGGAACTGAAGAAAGTCCGTCAAAATGAAAATTGGATACTGATTTTTCCGAAAATTTACTCATTATTTTAAAATAAAAACCCATTTCAGTGAATACTAATTTTCTATCCAATTTATCTATTTTCTGTTCCAATTCTGGAGAATTGGTATTCATACAAAGAAGGAGACCATGAATCCTATTTATCAATATGGAGTTTGAGTCAAAAGTTTTCTTTTTAGAAACGCTTTTTTGGATTTCTCCACGAGCGGGTCCATTCAAGAGGAAGGATCATATATTTTAGGTAAGTATTTTTTTCGACCCCTATCATCCGATAATCGAACTCGAGTTTCTAAT
>CAWUDS030005681.1:0-47963 GCA_963859935.3 Lathyrus sativus | reverse complement strand
CGATCAGAAACCAAACCAACTCCCCCTCCATTTCGAATTTGGTAGATTAATCACATAAAAGAATCCTTGAGACGATATCCAAGTTGAATTGTCGCTGTATTACGTTTTCATCAAAAACACTCGTTCTGATCCGCGCGCGACAGCTGATCAATTAGCTAAGCCCCTCCACGACGGAGAGATGGATTGGGCCGACCCCGTGTGAGAGATTCTTATATATATATATATATATATATATATATATATATATATATATATATATATATATATATATATATATATATATATATATATATATATATATATATATATATATATATATATATATATATATATATATATATATATATATATATATATATATATATATATATATATATATATATATATATATATATATATATATATATATATATATATATATATATATATATATATATATATATATATATATATATATATATATATATATATATATATATATATATATATATATATATATATATATATATATATATATATATATATATATATATATATATATATATATATATATATATATATATATATATATATATATATATATATATATATATATATATATATATATATATATATATATATATATATATATATATATATATATATATATATATATATATATAAGAATCTTAATCGGTTGAGTAAGTAAATAAAATAATTAATTATATTTAATATTTAATTATTTAATTGAATATGTGCTTAAATATAAATGGATGTCAAGATAATTCATTTCGAAATAATGAGAATTTTAAATGATTATCATTCTATATATAGGCTATGATCTCAAATATATCATGCTATAAGAAAATTATCTCTTTTTCTCCCCATTCGAAGAGTTTTCAAGACATTACGAGTACCGGTTGAGAAAAATCCACAAGCCAACCAGTGTCAAACACTTGTCTCTACACTTTTTTATTAAGAATTATCGTTGTCATTGTCTAAAAATCTTTCTCATTATATTCGTCAAGGTATTCCTATAATCATTAATATCAAAATGTCATAGATCCTTAGGTTTGTGTCCATGGGGAGACGCTTAAGCGCTCCCGGCGTGATGAGTGATCAGTGCATATTTATGCACTTTCTCCTATATTTTTACTTAGGATTTCTTTACTTTATCTTGATTATTTTTATGTTTTATTTTGTTTTTATATTTTATTTTATTTTTGGTTTAATTTGATTTCCGCACTTATTTTTCAGCTTTAGCAGTCTGCACGGAAACGATCATAACTGGAGTTCCGGGAATCCGTTTGAGGCGTTCTAAAAATCGTCGGAAAACTACGAGTGAGAGCTACGACTTTCGTGTTGGAGTCGAAGTCAGATTCGGAGCCAAAAATTCCAGAATTCCGTTTGAAGTTACTGCATTAGAATTTAATTTTAGTGTTGGGTCATGTATTGGGCCTGGGTTATGTTTTCGACCCAGTTGGGTTATGACCCGAATTTGCTTTCTTTTTAAAGGAAAAATACTCTTGTTACTATTCACCTAGTTACATTTTCAAGAAAAATACATTCGGAGCTTTTATAGAACCATGGAGAGAGCTAATTCCTTAGAGTCATTCTGCTGTAATCGCGTTCCAACGCTTTGAGGTTTTTACTTTATCAATCTAACTCGTTTCTCTTTCAACACTATTCTATGAATTGCTTTTGCTTAATCTGTTAGTTTATAGAATTGTTTTGATTAAATTCGTATGATTGCATCCTTAGCTTTTATTCGCCGTTACGTCGCTTTGTCGTTAATTCGCGTTTATAATTCTTGTTTGCTTAATTCAAGAAAACTTAATCCGTTTGCTTAATTTGGAATATAGGATTGTTAATCTAGTTTATGTCTTTTGCGCTTGTTAATTGACATAGGAATCGAATAGAGATCGAAATCGCTTAGGAAATTGGTAAGGTAGAAACCCGTGATAAGCCGGAACCGAAAACAGTAGATTGACTTATTTTGATAATCACTTATTTTAACCGCTTAATTGCATTTTCTTTATTTATCCGATCAGAAACCAAACCAACTCCCCCTCCATTTCGAATTTGGTAGATTAATCACATAAAATAATCCTTGAGACGATATCCAAGTTGAATTGTCGCTGTATTACGTTTTCATCAAAAACACTCGTTCTGATCCGCGCGCGACAGCTGATCAATTAGCTAAGCCCCTCCACGACGGAGAGATGGATTGGGCCGACCCCGTGTGAGAGATTCTTATATATATATATATATATATATATATATATATATATATATATATATATATATATATATATATATATATATATATATATATATATATATATATATATATATATATATATATATATATATATATATATATATATATATATATATATATATATATATATATATATATATATATATATATATATATATATATATATATATATATATATATATATATATATATATATATATATATATATATATATATATATATATATATATATATATATATATATATATATATATATATATATATATATATATATATATATATATATATATATATATATATATATATATATATATATATATATATATATATATATATATATATATATATATATATATATATATATATATATATATATATATATATATATATATATATATATATATATATATATATATATATATATATATATATATATATATATATATATATATATATATATATATATATATATATATATATATATATATATATATATATATATATATATATATATATATATATATATATATATATATATATATATATATATATATATATATATATATATATATATATATATATATATATATATATATATATATATATATATATATATATATATATATATATATATATATATATATATATATATATATATATATATATATATATATATATATATATATATATATATATATATATATAAGAATCTTAATCGGTTGAGTAAGTAAATAAAATAATTAATTATATTTAATATTTAATTATTTAATTGAATATGTGCTTAAATATAAATGGATGTCAAGATAATTCATTTCGAAATAATGAGAATTTTAAATGATTATCATTCTATATATAGGCTATGATCTCAAATATATCATGCTATAAGAAAATTATCTCTTTTTCTCCCCATTCGAAGAGTTTTCAAGACATTACGAGTACCGGTTGAGAAAAATCCACAAGCCAACCAGTGTCAAACACTTGTCTCTACACTTTTTTATTTAAGAATTATCGTTGTCATTGTCTAAAAATCTTTCTCATTATATTCGTCAAGGTATTCCTATAATCATTAATATCAAAATGTCATAGATCCTAAGGTTTGTGTCCATGGGGAGACGCTTAAGCGCTCCCAGCGTGATGAATGATCAGTGCATATTTATGCACTTTCTCCTATATTTTTACTTAGGCATTTCTTTACTTTATCTTGATTATTTTTATGTTTTATTTTGTTTTTATATTTTATTTTATTTTTGGTTTAATTTGATTTCCGCACTTATTTTTCAGCTTTAGCAGTCTGCACGGAAACGATCATAACTGGAGTTCCGGGAATCCGTTTGAGGCGTTCTAAAAATCGCCGGAAAGCTAAGAGAGAGAGCTACGACTTTCGTGTTGGAGTTGAAGTCAGATTCGGAGCAAAAAATTCCAGAATTCCGTTTGAAGTTACGGCATTAGAATTTAATTTTAGTGTTGGGTCATGTATTGGGCCTGGGTTATGTTTTCGACCCAGTTGGGTTATGACCCGAATTTGCTTTCTTTTTAAAAGAAAAATACTCGTGTTACTATTCACCTAATTTCATTTTCACGAAAAATACATTCGGAGCTTTGAGAGAACCATGGAGAGCTAATTCCTTAGAGTCATTCTGCTGTAATTGCGTTCCAACGCTTTGAAGTTTTTACTTTATCAATCTAATTCGTTTCTCTTTCAACACTATTCTATGAATTGCTTTTGCTTAATCTGTTATTTTATAGAATTGTTTTGATTAAATTCGTATGATTGCATCCTTAGCTTTTATTCGCCGTTACGTCGCTTTGTCGTTAATTCACGTTTATAATTCGTGTTTGTTTAATTCACGAAAACTTAATCCGTTTGCTTAATTTGGAATATAGGATTGGTAATCTAGTTTTTGTCTTTTGCGCTTGTTAATTGACATAGGAATCGAATAGAGATCGAAATTGCTTAGGAAATTGGTAAGGTAGAAACCTGTGATAAGCCGGAACCGAAAACAGTAGATTGACTTATTTTGATAATCACTTATTTTAACCGCTTACTTGCATTTTCTTTATTTATCTGATCAGAAACCAAACCAACTCCCCCTCCATTTCGAATTTGGTAGATTAATCACATAAAAGAATCCTTGAGACGATATCCGAGTTGAATTGTCGCTGTATTATGTTTTCATCAAAAACACTTGTTCTGATCCGCGCGCTGTCGCTACTGCGAAAAATCGGCGCCGGCTGAACAGAAGAGTCTCCACTGTGCATTATTTATCCTCAAAATGGGAAAGGAAACGCTCAGAGTAAACCTAACGCAAAACGGGAAAGGAATGGTCATTGCAACCAAAACCTGGGTTCGGGAGTCGGTTACGCAAGGGGAAGGTATTAGCACCCCTCACGTCCGTCGTACTCGACGGGATCCACGCTTGTTTTCTGGTATGGATTGTTATTTCTATCTACTCTACAGGTCTGGGGTTAAAAAGAAAATAAAATGACTCGGCAGAGTATCGCACTTTATGCCTACGTATTCCCGTCTGGAACGAGAAATCAGAGTCAACGTAGTTCGCCTACCTACGGGAATGGAGGGAAAGGTTGCTCGCTAGGATATCGCATCCTATGCCTACGTACTTTCACACAGCATGAAAGATCAGAGCAAACATAGTTCGGGCCACGTACGACACAAGTCTGTCTTGATTGTTTTTATTCCTTCTGAAAAAGTTTTTTCTGATTAACAGTCCAAGCGGACAAAAATGACGTCTTGATGAGTTCACATTCTTTTACGAAAGAAGTGTCTTTTATTGTGTTTGAAATATTTATTGTATTTTTCTGTTTGTTTTGAGAAAGAAGAGACATAACTCTAACCTACGGTTGAAAAGGGAATCAAACTAACCTAGTGTTATCATGCATGGGTTAAGACCTAGTGTCTATCATGCTCCTCTCTTGCGCAGAGAGAAACAGAGATCCTAAGGGAATAGACGGAAACAGAAACAATAGCATATATACAATAAAGCAGTAAAATGCATGGATGCAGCAATACAAGCGAGGCAAGGGAGTCCCACTCAACCTCGAACCTAGAAAACAATAGGCAAAAGTGAACAGAATTCACTTTCAACCTAACAGGGTAAACAGCAAGCAATACAGTCAGGGAAAACCAATCAATACATCAAGAATTAAACAGTAAAAATAAACAGCAACAGCAGCTCTGCATCAACATCTGTCTTCAAGTCATCTCCAAACATCCACCAGCTTCAAGCAAGTCTCAGTCTTCATCTCCACAGCCTTCAAGCAAAGTCTTTATTATCAGTCTTCAAATTGCAGTGGCTTTTCTTCAAGTCTCAAACTCCAAGATGATCAGCAGTCAACAAGATGAAATGGATGTTAAACAGTCAATTGCCTACCAAGGGTGGCTCATTAACTGTTAACATTATACAGACAATTTTCTCTCAAAAGTTCTATCTTTTAAATACATTCACTAATCCTTCCAAAGGAAGGAGGTGGATATTTAAAAGAGACTTTGAATCATAGAGAAAGGATGGAGGCAAACAAGACCTTCCATGTTTGTGAATCAAGTTTTCTACTCTAGAGCTCTGTCTATCTCCTAAACCCTATAGCCTCCAACAGCTGCTAGCAAGAATCTCTTCATCAACTCTGGAAGTTGGTCTTCAATCCCTTTGATCTCCAATGGCCTTCATCTTCATAAGTCTTCAGCTCAAACCCCAGGCCCAAACAAGCCCAATACCCCACACAGGCAAGAAAATAAACCCTAAAGAGGGCACACCATACAGTCAAGCCATTACAAGCAGTATACTCATAGTAATAGTAGAATAGGGAAAACCTAGTAATTTCTAAGGGATCTATTATCTACCCCTAACCCCTATAGTCCCATACCCCAAAGATTCAAACTACAACTCCTAAAAGAAAAGATTTACTATACCTATGTTATCTCCTAAACCCTAGTTTTGGTTCTCCTAATCACCTAAACAAATCATCTGAAATTAAGTCCTAAAAATTATGAATTAAATCTTATATACAAGCTAAAGTTCTATGCTAATCACCCTAAAAAGAACGGATCAAAAATGTAAAAGCATCTAACCAAACTAAAATCAACAAATTCATGCATTAAACTAAACATTATTTAATCCTATTTAAAATAAAAATATACTAAAAATATAAAAATAAAATGAAATGTTAATTTTTTTATATGATAATTTTCTTAACAGAATTATGAACAATATGCAAAAACAACCAATTAAAAATAAGCATTTTTCCATTTGTTATGAATTTTTGAAGAATTAAAAATAAAAGGATGAAATTAATATGAATTAAATGAGATCAGGGGGTGCAATGAGTATATGCGCTCAGTTATATTTCCTATGGGCCAGAAGATGGGGGCGTGAGTAGCAGAAGTGTTAGGCCCAAGCACGCTCAGAAAATCATAAAGAAATACTAAAACAAAAATAAAATCCAACGGTGCGAATAGCAGAAGAAACACGTTCATTTCACTTGGGCTTTGAGATAGGGGGTGTGAATAATAGGTTTGGATTCAGGCCCAGTCTGAGGGATTAAATGAAACGGTGCGTTTGGCACCCAGGGTTCCCTCCACATTTCAACTTTGAATCGTGGCCTTCAGATTGGGATCCAAGTCCAAGTCAAACATCAGATCGTGTGGTCCTCCTTCATCTTCAACCTTGGACAAACCCTAGAACCAGAAATCCTCCCCCATGCACGCATCTTTCTCCTCCTCTGTTCTCCCTCAAACCTCAATGAAATTCCACACCATAAAAACCAAAAGTGATCTATTCTCTTCCCTCTACACAGCCATGGCAATAGTTTCTTCTAAAACTCAATCAACATTCAAACCCGATAGGTAGAAGGTATTGACTCCACCATTATGCACTGATATCAACCATGAGGATTCCTTCTAATTCTTACCCTAACACGATCTATAAGCCATGCTGATTATCCCTAGCTATACATCTAATATTATCATGCCATATTCTAGGAGTTCTAAACCCTAACAGCTTTGGTGCACCAATGGCAACCTCCATGGATTGTCTTCAAACTCAACAGAAATGTTCATCTAACCAATCCTAACCATTCTAACCTAATGATCCTCTATGATTCTAACTAATCTAACCAATTCGATGAGAAAACCAACCTGGTGTAAATGAGGAAAACAGTTGTAGAATTCTCTGGATCCAATGCTTGCAATGCTCTGAACTTGCTCAATATACTTGCTTCTTGGTTCTGTATGCAGTAGATCTTGCTCCAATGCCTTGAATCTTGCAATCACAATGTTCTTGCTCCTTGGATGATGAAGTTGGATAGCACGAGTTCTACCTCAATTGAGCCAAATCTTGATGGAAATGTGATCTATGAAAGATGTTGATGATGATAGGATCAAGAACTTTAGGAATTGATGAAGATTTGATGAAGTTTGAGATGAATTTGCAAAATGGAAGAATGAAGTGTAACTTGGTATTATGAACAAAATGAATCACCAACCAATTCATGAAGCTACTCAATTCAATATATAGATGAGATTAGAAAGCTCTAGAACTTTGTAGAAACTTCCCATGCACACTTTCCTTTGGATTTTGATTATGTTACTTCATACATAAGTAACCAAGCATAACACCCAAATCTTGAACCAAACTCAAAAATCCACTTTTGACAATGTTCTTAAACATTTTTTCCAATCAAAATGACCTATAATTTCATCCCATTTGGCCAAGTTATGAAAAATCTCAATTTTAGGTCATTTTTTATTCATTAAATTCACCAAATTTGGAACCTTGAGCTATGAGCCTTTCCAAACTTTCATGATCACTTTTCCAGACTCAAAATGTCATTTGGAGCAAGTTTTATGTTGTGAAGTTTTTCATTTGAAGCTTCCTTGTATGAGTTTTGGGCATAGGCTTGAAATGACCTGTCATTCTCAAATGACCAAAATACCATTTGCTTGCCAAGACCATAAGTAGAGTTCCAAAAATCATATGAAGGCATACCATACCTTTCTAGAAATCTAAGACAATGAGGAAAAATTCTTATGTTGACCAGAAATTCATTTGAAATCTCCTTGAGGGGTAAAAGTTGCTTGGAAGACAAGTAACTTTCACAGACAAAATTTCAGATACCTCAGATGACCTGTAACTTGCAAGGACCATAACTTGAGTTCTATAAATCTCCTTGATGTCTTCCACCACTCAAATTAAAGGTCTTGAGATCCTCTACAAGTTTCATGTTGGCCAAGGATCCATTTGAAGCTTTCATTTTGACTTATCTTGCTTGGAAGTTTGACCTAAATCAGGGGATTTTACACAGAAACCCTAATTTAGAAACTCCTCTTCTTCTTGATTTCTCTTGATTTATTCTTATCACAACACCATATACTTATCTACATGTCAAATGGTGAACCCCACATCTCTCCAATAGACCTTAATGCCTTTCAATCAATCATTTGACCTAGGGTTGACCCAGATGAAACCCTAGTTGACTGTCTTCAACTGCAACTCTTGTGATCATATAAATGACTTGCCTCCTTCTCCAAATGGCTTTCTAAGTCTTCCATGATGTCTACATACTCTCCATGCTCAATTCACAGCTCACAACTTCTTTGATGATCTTCAGATACCCTCAGATAGGAGATAGATTCACTGCTTGATCCACTGACTTCTTAGGTTTCAATTTCTTCTCTGATGACTTGGATGTGCTTGAATTTGAATAATAACCTCTTGATAGGCTCATAGAGATGAGAATAGTACTTGGCCCCTTGTTGGATGACTTGCTATGCTAAGCTATGCAGATGATTAGACTATGTACATGACTTTATATGCAAATGCTAATGTAATTGAAACATAAACCAAATGAATTAGGTTGAGCAAATTTTAGGGTGCAACAGCTGCCCCTATTCAAGCGACTTGGACCCGATTGGGTGAAGAGCGAACGGCCTTCAAACATTCGAGGTACGAGACGGTTGAATATTAAGAACCCGGAAATTTGCCAACCGCAGAAATAAACTGCACCACTGCTTGGGGAACGAAATTCATCAATTAAATCTAACTGTTACGGCAACCAACTGATCCATTAGCGACCGTGCTGGGGATTATTTTCATCATCCCAAAAAAGATTCTATCATCGAAAAAATCTCAACTAAACCTGTCCACGTTAGGACTCCACCTGCCGTCAACCCGGAAAAATCTCGGCGACTTCGCTGGGGATAACTCGTATGCATTTCATCAGGAATAAATCGTCCACTTTAGGAATAAACTTCTTTCCACGTAAGGAATAACCTCTTTCCACGTTAGGAATAACTTCTTCTAGATCTGTCCGCGTCAGGACTAAACTTTTTCATGCCAGTAATATATCGTCCACGTTAGGACTCACCTTTCCACGTTAGGAATAAACTTTCTTTCTTCGTTAAACTCTTCCACGTTAAACTCTTCCACGTAAGGAATACATCTTCTTTCCACGTAAGGAACCAACTTCTTTCCACGTAAGGAACTGATCTTCTTTCCACGTAAGGAATGCCTCTTTCCACGTTAGGAATAACTCTTTTCTGGATCTGTCCGCGTCAGGACTAAACTTTCCACGTAAGGAATACATCTTTCCACGTTAGGAATCACATCTTTCCACGTAAGGAAACCATCTTTCCACGTAAGGAAACCATCTTTCCACGTAAGGAAACCATCTTTCCACGTAAGGAATACATCTTTCCACGTAAGGAATCATCTTTCCACGTAAGGAATCATCTTTCCACGTAAGGAATCATCTCTTTCCACGTTAAGAATCACATCTTTCCACGTAAGGAATCATCTCTTTCCACGTTAGGAATCACATCTTTCCACGTAAGGAATCATGTCTTTCCACGTTAGGAATCACATATCGTCTTGATTTGTCCACGTCAGGACTCACATCGTCGACCCGCTGAGGAAATAAAACTCGTCCACGTCAGGACTCACGCTTCGCCAACACAAATAACTATAAACTTGTCCACGTCAGGACTCGCAGATCTTGACAACCCGAAGAACTATAAACTTGTCCACGTCAGGACGCACATTTCACCATTACGAAGAAAGATATCTGCTGGGAATAACTGGTCCACGTCAGGACACCAACACGAAGAGTAATCCATTTTGTCACCGTCATGACTTCACATCCAATCAATACGGAGAAATCAAATCTGTCCACGTTAGGACTAGCACCTCTTATCAATTCGGGGAAATAAATCTGTCCACGTTAGGACCCCCACTTCTCTAGCACGAAGAAAACCCGTTGATATAGGAATAGGTTGTCCACGTCAGGACTCATTTCCATTGGTCCCAAACCATAAACTTCTTAATACTGACGTGACAACAATTTTGGGGCGGACTCTACTGGGGATATTTGGAAACCAAACTACCGGGCGCCTGTTCTGATAACGGCGGCAGCCTTTGAAATTCTGATTCATGAAACCTTTTGATGCTGACATGACAACAATTTTGAAGAAAGTAATCCGCTGGCCGGACTAGAGACACTTCAACAAGCAACTCTGGTGTGGAAAACAAGAGAAATTCAACCCAACAACTCTGCTTGGGGGCAAAGAGGACTTAACCTAATAACTCTGTGGGGAACACTTCCGAAACTGACATTATCATTGAATGTCTCGCGTCGAGATCTCGAATGTTTAGTAATTCATTTGAGCAAGAGCTCTCTTCCACCTGCAAGAGAAACAATACTTGAACACAAACGGTTAGCCAACCTGGCTTATGTTTCAAAATACATATGTTTGACAATGGCGTAATGCTTCATTCGACATGGAAATGCTACGCGCTTTTATTTGGTGGATGCAAGTATGACACTACATGCCAATGCAAATGCAGACTCGAACTGCTGGGATACAGAAATTGCTTCAGCAAAATAAATGCTGAGGACAATGCCAACTCCGCTGGGGGTAACCAGGTGCTACAGAATTATTCCAGCAAAATAAATGCTGGAAGAGTGAAGTCAACCCTGTTGGGGAATACAACTCTGCTGGGGAATAGTAGATGAGCCCGGTATGATTGGACTTCTGCTGGGGAATGAACGGATATCACACGGTATTCTGACAAAATAAATGCCAGGGCGCCCAACCAACTCTGCCGGGGAGAGTCTTAATCTTCGAGTTCCACTGGGAGGAAGGAAAACACTAGATGGAAAGAGAACTCCGCTGAGGACGAACCAATTCTCTTGGGGAAAATCAACTGACTCCGCTGGAGGAGAGTAACTGACCCTACTGGGAAGGGTAGACTGTCTGAGTACAGCTCACAAATTGGAAATATTAATCTTTTGAGGCTAAACCACTCTGCTTGAGATGCACCATACGAATACAGTCTTTGATCTTGGAATCATCAAACTCTGCTGAGGATAAATGGCTTTGCTGGAGAATGTCCTTCGGCACAAGCTACGACTAGCTGGGGAATTCGATCCTTCTTCAGTAAGGGACAATGTTATTTCGGAAGCGCGACCTGCGTGGGGAATCACTTCACATAGCGATCAAGTTTCTTCGTTACGAGCTTCTGGTCAATACTGCAACCTTTTGATCGTACACTTCATACGGCCACGAACCCTGAAACACCACAAACAAGACAAGACAAGTCTACGCAACCAAATCTATTCAGGTTAGCGTTAGTGACACCATTTTCAGTTAATTCAAAGTTTTAGCAATCATTGGCAAGGGCCAGCGGCGTTATGTACTTGCTAGTTTCATTAAACCTAGGCGTTTATCATGAACAAAACAGTGAAGAACCATCATTAAATACTGAATAACATGTTTTATTGATTGGGCCCCTGAATGGGCGGAGTTTTGTACACGGGATGTAACTCCTGAAAAGAGGAAGCTACGCACAACAAATATACGAGTATGCACAAGAAGCATAAATATAATGACAAATCAAATTTGTACACATGTCGGCAACGGGATGCAGACGAACATCACGAACTGATCCTCCTATGACTCGCCCGACTCTAATGCTTTTCCCGGTATTCACACTTCCGCAGAGATTGTATCTGATAATCGACCCCTTATATATTCTCCCGCACCAAAGCTCATTGCAGTATCAAATTCGGACCGCAGTCATTTGCTTTTCAAATCCCTAACTTTTGCGTGAACCGCCCTTTACGGGTTTTCAGTTCACCGGGATACCCTTTTTTGACGAAGCCGCCCAGTGTAGGTTTTCAACTTCGCGGGTGTACATTTTTTCAATTTTATCCCTAACTTTTGCCCGAACCTTTCATTCTGTTTTTGGTTCGCCAGGATGCCCCATTTTTGCCTGGACTCTCTTTTTTCTGTCCAGCGGGTCAATTTCAAGCAAAGTATTTTTTAACTACGTCCGAATTCACATGCGACGTAAAGTCTTCACCGTCCATGGTGGACAACAATAATGCTCCTCCTGAAAATACTTTTCTGACAACGTATGGCCCTTCGTAGTTGGGGGTCCACTTGCCCTTGTGATCTGCTTGTGGCGGGAGAATCCTTTTCAACACAAGGTCGCCCGTCTGAAAGCTCCGAGGATGTATCTTTTTATCATATGCTTTCTTCATTCGGCTCTGGGACAAACGACTGTATGCTAGAGAAGCTAGCCTCTTCTCATCCATTAAACTCAGCTGGTTCAACCTGTCTTTCACCCATTCTGCCTCGTCTAGTTGGACGTCTCGTAGTACTCTCAGAGAAGGAATCTCAACTTCCAGTGGTAGCACTGCTTCCATTCCGTATACCAACGAGAACGGGGTTGCCCCGGTTGATGTGCATACCGTCGTACGATAACCATGCAAAGCGAAAGGTAGCATCTCGTTCCAATCCTTATAGGTCACCACCATCTTCTGAACGATCTTCTTTATATTCTTATTGGCCGCTTCAACAGCGCCATTCATCTTGGGTCGGTAAGGGGAGGAGTTGTGATGTTCGATCTTAAAATTCTGACAGAGCTCCTTCATCATTTTGTTATTCAGGTTTGAACCGTTGTCCGTGATTATCCGCTCGGGGATCCCATATCTGCAAATGATATCTCTCTTGATGAACCTGGCTACCACCTGCCTAGTCACATTTGCGTAAGATGCCGCTTCCACCCACTTGGTGAAATAATCGATTGCTACTAGAATGAACTGGTGCCCGTTAGAAGCCGTCGGCTCGATCTTTCCAATCATATCGATTCCCCACATCGAGAATGGCCATGGTGACGACATCACATTCAGAGGACTCAGAGGCACATGGATCTTATCTGCATAGATCTGGCACTTATGACACTTCTTTGCAAACTTGAAGCAATCAGTTTCCATAGTTAGCCAAAAATAACCTGCTCGCAGCAACTTCCTCGTCATAGCATGCCCACCAGCATGCGTACCAAAGGTACCTTCATGTATTTCCTCCATGAGCAACCTCGCCTCTTTTTCATCTACACAACGTAGCAGCACCAAGTCGTGATTTCTTCTGTATAAGACACCGTCCGGATTCAAGTAGAAGTTACCCGCTAATCTCCTGAGTGTCTTTTGATCTTGACTGGATGCCCCAGCCGGATACTCTTTGTTCTTCAGGAAATTAAGGATATCAAAATACCACGGTTTATCATCGGATGCCTCGTCAATAGCAAATACGAAGGCAGGTCTGTCAAGCCGAGAGATAATAATTCTGGGAGCCTCATTCCAGAAGTTGACTTTGTACATGGAAGACAAAGTGGCCAGAGCGTCAGCCATTTGATTCTCCGCTCGCGGTACATGATGCAATTCAACCTTGTCAAAGAAAGGCAACAATCTCCTCGCATAATTCATGTACGGTATCAAATTGGGCTGATGTGTCTCCTATTCTCCTTTTATCTGATTCACCATCAGAGCTGAGTCTCCGTATACGTCCAGATTCTTGATTCGCAAATCAATGGCTTCTTCAAGCCCCATGATACAAGCTTCGTATTCGGCTTCATTATTGGTAACCGGAAAGGTCAATCGAGCGGTGAACGGGATGTGCGACCCGTGTGGAGTAGTGATGATTTCCCCTATTCCGCTACCGTAGGCATTTACAGCTCCGTCAAAGATAAACTTCCATTTGGAACCCAACTCTGGTCCTTCGTCTGGCAACGGCTCTTCGCAATCTTTCATCTTTAGGTACATGATATCCTCATCAGGAAAATCAAACCTCATCGATTGGTAATCTTCAATAGGCTGCTCTGCCAAGTACTCAGACAGTACACTCCCCTTTATAGCCTTCTGCGAGACATACTGGATGTCATATTCAGTCAAGACCATCTGCCAACGGGCAATTCTCCTTGATAATGCTTGCTTTTCGAATACATATTTGATAGGATCCATCTTCGAGATGAGCATGGTTGTATGATTCAGCATGTATTGCCTCAAACGCTTGGCGGCCCAGGCTAGCGCGCAACAAGTTTTCTCAAGCATTGAATATCGAGATTCACATTCAGTAAATTTCTTACTCAAGTAGTAGATCACATGCTCTTTTCTTCCTGTCTCGTCGTGTTGACCGAGAACACAACCCATGCTTCCCTCAAGCACTGTCAAATACATAATCAAGGGTCTCCCTGCCACCGGGGGTATCAAAATAGGAGGCTCCTGCAAATACTGCTTTATTTTATCGAACGCCTTTTGATAATTTTCGTTCCACGTAACCGCCTGGTCTTTCTTCAACAACTTGAATAATGGTTCACACGTAGCTGTTAGGTGAGATATGAACCGGGCGATGTAGTTCAACCTTCCTAAAAACCCGCGCACCTCTTTCTCTGTTCTAGGCGTCGGCATCTTATGTATTGCTTTTATTTTTGCAGGATCAACCTCTATTCCTCTTTCGCTCACGATAAACCCCAGCAGTTTACCCGATCTCACCCCGAAGGTGCACTTGTTAGGGTTCAGTCTCAGCCTGAACTTCCTAAGCCTTTTGAATAACTTCAGCAGATTCACCAAATGCTCTTCCTCCGTCTGGGATTTGGCAATCATATCATCGACATAAACTTCGATCTCCTTATGCATCATATCATGGAAAAGAGTCGTCATTGCATGCTGATACGTTTCCCCAGCATTCTTCAATCCGAAGGGCATCACTTTGTAACAAAATGTTCCCCAAGGCGTTATGAAAGTAGTCTTCTCCATGTCCTCTGGCGCCATTTTCATCTGATTATAGCCCGAGAAGCCATCCATGAAGGAGAACACGGAGAATTGAGCAGTGTTGTCAACTAGCACATCGATGTGAGGAAGCGGAAAATCATCTTTCGGGCTCGCTTTATTCAAATCACGGTAATCTACGCACATCCTCACTTTACCGTCTTTCTTTGGCACTGGTACAATGTTAGCGACCCATGAGGGATATTTTGTCACAGCTAGGAAACCAGCGTCCCACTGTTTTTGAACCTCCTCCTTAATCTTCACTGCCATATCGGGTCTAGTTCTGCGAAGTTTCTGCTTGACCGGCGGGCATTCCTCTTTCAACGGCAGACGGTGCACAACCATATCTGTATCGAGCCCTGGAATATCTTCATACGACCAAGCGAACACATCACTATACTCTCTGAGCATCTCAACCAGTCTTCGCTTGACGTCGCTCTGCAGCGCGACTCCTATACGTATGTTCTTTTCAACCCCTTCCGACCCTAAGTTAATAATTTCGATGACCTCCTCATGAGGCAGAATGACTCGCTCTTCTTGCTTCACCAACCAAGACAATTCTTCGGGAACGTCACCATCTTCAACAATCTCTTCTTCGGCCTGAAATACCGGGTGCTCAAAGTCGAGACGAGTCATAGGTGGTTCAATGATGTCATCTGAAAATGTTATCCTGCAAAAGGAATGGTTAAATGCTTTAAAATGCGTATAAAGCGAATAACCACGTTGCCATTTTATTGTAAAACACAAAACAGGAAAACAGAGATCGCAATATTTGTACATGAAAAAACGCCTTTTATTTAATGCTAAACACGCAATGTTCATAACAGCACAGCCCTAAGCAAATCATGATGCCCCGGGCGAAACATCAGATTGTTCAACAATTAAAAACAAAGCATTACTGTTTAAGAGTCACAGGAACAAACTCCTGAATAGACCAATTGCACAATCCTTGTCCTGGCACGCTCGGCTGAATCCAGGCGTCCATATCGCAATCGCTGTCTCCTTCGTCAGACTCTGAAGCAGCGTTGATGGTCTCATGGCATACTCCACTAGCAGTGATGGTTATTGGTCCTCTGAAACGGGGTGCCCCCACAGCAGGTGTTGATGACGACGGTTGATATCCCAGCCTAAACCGGTCCATCTTTACGGGAATATCCAGATCTTTGCCCCATCCCTTTGTCTCACCAGTCTCTACTAGAGCTTGAGCTTCCTTATATGACGAGACGGCTACCTCCGACGCTTTACTCGGCCCGGGACCTTTGTCTTTGATGCGCAACCCTTCAAATGCCTGACAGGGTGTTTCGTGAATCTCGCCATCGACCTCCACATATTTAAATGATGACAGATGGCTGACCAGTATATCTTCTTCTCCACATACAGTGACCACACTGTCCCCCACCATATATTTCAACTTTTGATGCAAGGTAGACGTGACTGCCCCAGCGCCGTGAATCCAAGGTCTTCCGAGCAGGCAGCTGTATGCAGGCTGGATGTCCATGATATAAAATTCAGTCGCGAAAACCTCCGGCCCTACCTGTAGAGGTAATGTTATCGATCCAAAAACTGTTCTTCGCGTCCCATCAAATGCCCTGACTACCAAGTCACTGGGCGTGCACAGGATTCCTCTGACATCTAGTTTCATCATCGCTTTCTTGGGCAGCACATTTAAAGACGATCCGGTATCGACCAGCACGTGAGACATGACTGATCCTCTACACTCCACAGAGACGTGCAACGCCATATTATGCCCTCTCCCCTTCGGGGTCAAATCGAAATCGGTAAAGCCCAAGCTATGGCCTGCATTTACATGTGCCAACACCCCCTCCAGCTGATTCACGGAAACATCTTGGGGTACGAAGGAAGTATCCAGAACTTTCAACAGTGCATTTCTGTGAGCTTCAGAACATAATAGCAACGACAGTATAGATATCTTTGACGGCGTCTGTTGCAGATGCTCAACAATCTTATAATCACTTTTACGAATCAAGCGCATGAACTCTTCTACATCCTTCGATGCCGTTTCTTTTTCATTCCCCTGTACTGGGACATTCTCAATCATCTTTCCCTTTCCCTTCGCCAGTCGCTCAGCCTCTACTTCAGGCGATATGAAGATCCTCCCACTTCTTGTCATACCCATGGTACCGACAACGTTGTCTACAGTCTCAGCTGGCTGCTTATTAACATCAATTTTTACCCCATCACAATACACCTCCAACCCATATGACCATGGGACTGCCTTTGTGCTCTCGTACGGGATTGGTCCGGCCTTAGTGATAGTGATCGGCGGTCGCTTATCCGGTGCTGTTATAGTGATCGTTTTCCGGGGAATCGTCACAGTGGCTACATCACTTTGATTGTCTGCCAATACCCCTGCAGGTTCTTCAATTGCTTCTCGGTCAAATTGCAATGTGCCGCCATCTATTAAAGCCTGAATACCTTTCTTTAACTCGGTACACCCCTCAGCTAGGGTCCAACACTCTAAGCAATACTCGTCGCATCCTGGATACACACCACCCTGCAATAATCTGCTCTTTATCTCGCACAACGGTGTCTTGAGGTCATCAACATGCATAATCAAGTTCAAACCCTCCTCAGTCAAAATGGCGTTGGCCCCATGGTTGGGCATGGGCTTTTGCACTATATTCGGACCCGCCGTTCCAAAATTGATAGCCTTGCTATCCAATAGATCCTGCACTACATGCTTGAATGCGTGGCAACCCTCTACATCGTGGCCAGGGGCCCCAGAGTGGAATTCACAGTGCCTGCTTGCATCGTAACCATACGGAGGAGTGCCTGTTATTGGCGCCAGAGTTCTCTTCTCTACCAAGTTCAAACCCAGTAACGTCTGTAACAAATCTGCATACGTTGAAGGAGGCTTTTCAAACACCCTCCTTGTTTTACCCCCCTGGAATCTGCGCTGAGCAGGTTGTGCCCCCTGCTGGGGCTGCTGTTGCTGTTGTTGTTGTTGTTGTTGAAATGGCTGTTGCTGAAACGGAATAGTAACGCTTGCCACCTGCTGCGGCTGATTGTACTGGTTTCGACCTCTGCCCCGGCCTCGGCCTCGTCCCCCAAACACTGCGCTTGCATCGCCCTGACGGCGCCCACCAAAAGCCTTTCTGTTACTGCCAGATGCAGTAGATTCCTCAGCTTGGAATCTTCCCTGTTTAATGTTGCTTTCAATCTTTTCTCCCATCAGAAATCAAGTCTGAGAAACTGCCCAAAGTGTGAAACAACTTGTCATAAAACATGTCGGTGAATGTTCCTATGAACATGTCATTCATTTCCTTGTCCTCTAGAGGAGGATGAACCCTAGCAGCCATGTCGCGCCATCTTTGCGCATACTCTTTGAAGCTCTCACCCTTCTTCTGGGACAATCCCTGCAATTGGACCCGGTTGGGTGCCAAGTCGCTGTTATACTTATAGTGAGCCACAAATGCTTCTGCCAGCTGCTTCCATGTCTTTATATGAGTTGGCTCCAATCCCATATACCACTCGAGGGAAGGACCAGACAAGATATCTTGAAAGAAATGCATTAGCATCCTCTCATCGTTAGAATACGCATACATCCTTCTGTAATATGACCGCACGTGCACTTTTGGACAGGTGTCCCCTTTATACTTGTCAAATATGGGAGCTTTGAATTTGATTGGCACCCTCAGGCCAGGTACCAGACCCATTGTTGACATATCTAAGCCGACAACACTTTGATTCACGACCCCCCTCATCTGCTCCTCTAGCATTCTGATCCTCTGGGAGTCATCCATCGGCCCCTCAAAACCTCCACCGGAGAAAGCGTCCTCTTGCTGATCTTCCTGCCAGTTACCATTCCCAGCTCCATATCCATCGTATCCATTGTTACGGCCAGCTCTAATTTGATTCATTACCGGGCCTCGCCCCCTGTTACCGTACCCCGGAGCGACTCCAGCGGGTCCAAAAGCCATTAACCCAGCGCCATTTCCATTTCCGAATCCGCTGTAACCCTGATTAGTCATACCAAAACCGTCCTGCCCGAAGCCTTGAGTATTGAAACCGTACTTCCCAGTATTATCGAATCCCTGGTCATTGAAACCGAACCCAACATTACCGAAGCCGTTGCCTCCCATATTATCACCCAGGTTAACATCTCCAAGCCCAACATTGTTAACGATAGTCTTGTTCCCCATTCCAATGTTACCATTCCCGGCAGCAGCACCGTTGTTGACATTGACATCAGGTATGTTGACTACAGGTGGAGCCACTGGTGTGGGAGTACCATCCCCGTGAATAGTGTCGACTCGCACAGACTGATGATCCTCATTTCCATGCCCAGCATTTCTGACCAACAGAGGTTGCACCAAAGCTTGCAAATTCTCCTGACCTTTCGCAATGGTTTCCATTGTCTGCATGAAGAGCGCCAGCTTCTCACGCATATCTTGCATCTCGTTCTGCATCAATGGGTTGTAATTGATACACCTTTTTCTTCCTATCAAAGGAACATTAGGATACCCAGAACAACTGAAAATAAGCTCAGACCCCAACAAATCTCGGTCAAACCACTCAATGTCTTCGGAAGATAGCCTCATCATGCGCTCTGGCCAGTCAGCTGTAGTTGCACTATCCACAAAAGGTCCCTTCAGGGGAAGATGGCTTTTAAACCACATGTTCAACAGCGGTGCACAACAGTAAACAGTCTTTCCCCTTTGTTGCACCCCAAAATTTGACCAACAATTATTTATCCATCTAGTGTTTGAAAGTTGATATCTTCATCAGAAGTTCAAGAGATCCTCAGAGGAAGTGGATTGAAACCAGGGTTGTGTGCTTCATAGCTTGAGAGTTGTGGGTGCTCCTCAGATGATTCTGAGATTTTGAGAATGAACTAGATGTTTTGAGAAAGTGTATGAGATGTCTTGAAAGCCATCATGAAGCCCATAGAAGTCATTGTGCAAGAGTTCAGAAGATTCAATCATGAAGGGTAGAATTAGGGTTTTGACTGGGTCAACCCTAGATCAGCTGAAGATTTGGAGAAGGTTGAGACCTAATCCAAGGGCCATGAGATCATGGAATGATGTATGGATATGTTATAAAGATGATTCCTAGGCCAACTCATCATGATTGAGGAGTTGGAGAAGTTTTGAGTTAGGGTTTCCAAAGATCATCAGTGAAAAACCCTAATTTGATCCCTATATTCCAGGCAGTTTTAGCTCTAGATGTGATTGATATCTCATTTTCCCCACAACATGAATGTTGTAGAGCTTGTTCTAAGCTTTAATTTGAGTGGTGGAAGTCCTTGATAGGAGTTACAGAGCTCAAGTTATGGTTTTGACAAATTACAGGTCAGCTGAGGTGTGTGAATCTGGGCCCTTGAAAGTCACCCAACTTGCAGACAACTTTTGCCCTAGTAGGATGATTCCTATGATTTCTTGGTCAACATGAATGTTGGAGGGCATCTTCTTGGCTTTAATTTGAGTGGTAGAAGTCCTTGATAGGATTTGTGGAACTCAACTTATGGTTTGAACAAGACAGGGGTATTTTGGTCATTTGTCAGTTATAGGTCATTTTAACCAATGCCTAAAACTCCTATTTCCAAGCCTCAAATGGAAAAACTCGAAACATGAAAGTTGTTCAAAATGTGATTTTAAGTCTAGAAATAAGGTCATGAATTGTTGAAAAAGCTTGGAGCATGGATATTTTAAAATGGTCAAAATGACTTGAAAAAGGCTTATAAGTTAAAAAAGTTGAAATTGGATTTTGGTTTGAGAGATCTACAAATCCAAAATGGGGCATATGATAGATGATTTTGATTGTAAACATCATTTTGAGAACAATGGTTTAGCCACATTTTTGAGTTTAGGCTTAAAAATTGGAGTTGCTTTGTAAATTTGTTACTTGCACTTTAAGGCATCAAAAGGAAAGATGAGAAAATGCTACATAAAGGTTTGTAAGACCTTATTTTCATGTCATAATACCATATGGGGAGAATTTAAGTAAGATTGCATGGTTTATCATGAGATGGCATGAGATTCACTCAAGATGACAAATTCAAAATCTCATTACGTGATACATTCTAGAAACTTCATGGAAGGTTCTACAAACTTCCACACATTTCTATTCTCATCTATATAAGCCCTAGGGTGGCTCCATGCATTGGTTGGTGATTCCTCAAGCTTGCAAATACACTTTGATACCATAACTCCCTCATTGCATTTTGGTTTCAATCTCTCCCAAATTCCATTGTGGGTGCAATCTTTCATCATCATCATCATCCTCCATTGTTGTGGAGTGAAAAGCAAGAAGAAGGCTCAAGAATTCGTGGCTGGTTGGTGTGATTCAACTCATCACTCCCATTTGCATAAAGGTTTGGATAGCATAATTCAAGAGGTTTGAGCACAATTTCTCTTCACCAGGATCATCACCATCATCCAAGGATCAATTAGCACAAGTACCAAGGCTTGGATTGGAGAAGAAACACCATAGCCATCACCACTTGCAAGGTATGCGTTTTCTCTTGAAACTCATTATTTATGCATAGTTAAGGTTTGTTGTTAGGGTAAGCGTGATAGAGACCAATTAGGGATGAATCATGATGAGTTTAAGAGCATTCCATGGAGGTTTGTTTTATGGCCATTTATGTTCTAGGATCAAAAACACACCATATAGTGTACTATAATCTTAGCTTTGTAGCTTAGAATAATCACCATGAAGTGTAGATCATTCTAGGTTAGTTTCAGCCAAATCCATGATCATGCAAAACAGAAGAAAGTGATGGTGTCCAAGACTTCCCTCGTGCATATTTCCTTCTAGAGTGAGTGTTAATGAAATCCATGACCATGGCTGTGTAGAGGGAAATGAGTAGGTCAAGTTTGATGTTTGGATCGTGAGTTTTCATGGAGAGATGAGGGAGCTATGGATGCTGGAAGACAAGTGCATGGAAACTGTTTTTAGAAACCCTAAGTGACCAAAGGTAGAAGAGATAATCTCTACCATTGATTCATGTTGGAATATTTGACTTTGTCCCTCAATCCAGCGGCCCAGATTTCATTCATCTTCAAAAATTCATAACCAAATGGAAAATGCATATTTTTAACTCATTCTTTTTTTAACATTTTTCTTAACATGTCTAGAAAATTAAAAAAATATAGAAATTGCATTTTACTTTTTTTTCGCATTTCTTCCATATTTTACAAATAAATGCACATTTTTAATCATTCATTTCATCCATGATCTTGTAGATTTTTGTTCTTACACTTAGAAATAGATTTTTTGCCCATTCTTTTTTGTGGTGATTAATATTGAATTGTAGTATTCCCAGAATTTATTACTAGATTTTTTTAGAATAAATTTTGATTAGTTTAGATAATTGAACTTAGGATAGTTTAATTAGGGTTTTTAAGTAGTATACTTGAACTTCAACATTTTATTTTTGGGGTTTTTAGGACAAGTTAGCCTATGGGGAATATATGGGACTTAAGGGTAGTTAAATAGGATCCCCTAGAATCTTGCTAGAATATTGTATGGTATTTTAGTATTTTTCATTGATTTTCTCTTAAATAGCTTTTAAAATAGGATTAATTTTGTGCATGATTTTGTGGAATTTGTTTTAGGACCTTCCTTTAGTCTTTTTAATTCATTCTTTTTTGTGTAATTAGATATTGAACCCTAGTTTCATTTATCTCTTGATTGTTAGATTAAAATTTGATGTAGTTTGATTGTTAGACATTTAGGTGCTCTAATTAGGGTTTTAGGTTGTGTATGTAGACTTGAACAAATTTGTTTTGGGGTTTATAGGCCAAATTAGTGTATGGGGAATATATGGGTTAAGGGTAAGTATGTATAGAATTCCCTAGAATTTTGCTAGAATATTGTATGGTGTTTTAGTATTTTCCATTGATTTTTGAATGTATGGATAGTATGTGTGTTGCTTAAAAGCATAAGTTGTATTGTTGTGTTTTCTTTCCTTCTCTTTTGAGTGTGTGAGCTTTGAAGATTGAGTTGAAGACCTTGTGGATCATCATGGAAGCTTTGAAGACCTTGCAGAGGAGTTTAGCATAGCTTTTGTTGTTTTGTTTATAGGGTTATAGGTGCATAGGCAGAGCCCTAGATAGAATACTTTGTTCAATAAACAAGGAGTGTCTTGTTCACCTCCTTTCTTCTCTATGACATAGAGTCCCTTAAGGGTATTCACCTCTCTCCTTTGGAGGGATTAGTGACCTTGCCCTATAAGGTAGAACTTTGAGAGAGCCTTTCCTTTGATGTTAAGTTCTCAATGGCATCCTTTGGAAGTCAGTGAGCACTGTAACATCCTCACCTCATCTTGTTGACTGAATCTTGTTTGCTGGAGCATTTGAGCCATTGAAGATAGAAGCTGAGGCCTTGAAGAGGATGATTCCTTGAAGATTATTGAAGTCTGAAGACTCTGTGAAGATCAAATTGATGCCTGAAGATCCCTGAAGACAGTGAAGCCTGAAGGTGGAGCTAATCAAAGGAGCTGAAGCTCAAGGGAGAAGATGAGTTGATACTCATGTTGTAGGGTTGATACCTGGAAAGCAAGTGATCTCTGAAGTCTGAAGATTGGGTTGCTGCTGGAGGAGCTGAGGCTTTCTTCTGTTTTCTTTGATGTATTGTGTGTTTTGTCTGATTTGTCTGTTGCATTAGACTAAGCCCATTTAGAATAAGTTCAGTCTAAGAGCATGGGTGCATCTGATTGTATTGTTACTGCCTGGCTTTGCTTGCGGGTATTCGGTAGAGCCCAGCTCCCTTGCCCATGTGTTTATTTTGCTTGATGGCATGATTTCATTTTCTGTCTGTATGATTACAATTTACTGTTTTTGCTTGATAGCATGTTGTTTATTTCAGTATGATTACTGTTGTTTCATGACTGGCTTGAGGTCGAGACGAGCTTGTGGAGGCTGAAGCCCCACACATATTTCCTCCCTCACTTGCATTGCATGCATTTTACTGTTAAAGCTGATGCTTTTGTCTGTTTTGGTGTATCATTGACATGATCCCTTAGGACTCTCATTTCCTCTGATGAGGATTTGATGATAGACTTTTAGGTTGAAACCTATGCATGACAACATCTAGGAGTTCCCTGTTCAAATCTCAACCATAGGATGAATCCATGGCATGACAACAATAGGACTTGATAGTCTCCCTCCTAGTTGGGCCTGTTCTCTTCTCATCTCGAAGCAGTTTAAGAGACAGTAATCATGAATGATTTCTTTCGTACGTTACGAGCCTTAAGCTATCTGAGAAAGGATTGTGGGAGAGTTTCTTTTCCACAGTCTGAATGTTTAGTATGGTACCCTTTGGGTGACATGCGACGCATTCACTCTCAGGTCATAGTCTCTAGTGCGGTTGAAATCGCAAACACAATAAAAAACACTTCTTTTAGGAGATAACCCGTAGTTTCCCGAACTACGTTTGCTCTGATCTTTCATACCAGATGAAAGTACGTAGGCATAGGATGCGATATCCTAGCGAGCAACCTTCCCCACCTTCACCCGTAGTTAGCCGAACTACGTTGACTCTGATTTCTCGTTCCAGACGGGAATACGTAGGCATAAAGTGCGACGCTTTGCCGAGTCATTTTTCTTTTCTTTTTCAGCCAGCCTTGATAGGTAGATAGATTATAACCAACCCGTCCAAGTAAACAAACAAGCGAGGATCCCGTCGAGTACGACGGACGTGAGGGGTGCTAATACCTTCCCCTTGCGTAACCGACTCCCGAACCCAGACAACGGTTGCGATGACCTTGTCTTACCCTTTTTCGTCAGGTTTTTCCGATCGTTTCCTTTCCCGCTCTGAGGGATAAATAACGAAAGGTGGCGACTCTTCTGTTTTGCCGGCACCTTATTTTCGCGCGAGCGACAGCTGGCGACTCTGCTGGGGAATTGATAGTTTCCTAGGGATCCAACATCCCGAAAGCGAGTCAGTTTTGGGATCCAACGTCCCTTAAGAGAGTCAATCCTATCGTTTGTGTGTTTGCTTGTTGGGTTGCGTTTATTTATCGCATTTTTACTTCTCGCACTTTACTTCCCGCATTTTATATTCAGTAAAATATGATTATTTGTGCTGTTGTGGGACGGGAGTTCTGATTGAGTGAGAAGCCAGACCCAGGCTTGAGTGCACCATAGACTTAGAGTGGAAATTAGTGGGCGCGTGCTTGCTTTGCAGGCACTAGTGTCTCATGAAATCCACGCTCAGACGAGGTTCATCCGGTTGGCTTCACTTTCAACCCTTTGGGTTGAGACGGTTGCTGGTTTGGTGGATTGTCGACTCTGGGGACCGATCATTTGTGATTCAGCTAAGTGAGGCCTCTTCAGGACTTGATGATGCCACTCCTTCTGGGAATCGTATCATCAGTTTTGAAAGTCTGTGACGCTGATGAACGCATAGGATGCCATACCTTGAGTCAGTCTAGGTCCATACCTGTGAGCGGGACTGGGTTTATTGCAGGAAACTTAGACCTTCAGACTACCTGGTTTTCTTGACAGTAAATCAGTTATGTTGGGTTCTCAGTTACAGATGTGTTCTTGATAGAGCAAGAGTTTGGTCAGAGGATCTTATCATCGGGTGTTCGTCTGTTCTTGATAGAGCAGGCTTTGATCGGTGTATTATCGTCAGTGGTTTGTTCTGGACGGAGCAGATTTTGAGTGAGGTCTGAAGACCTCATCGGCAGATGTTATTTGTTCTCGATAGGGCAGATTTTGAGTGGGGTCTGAAGGTCTCATCAGCAGCTGTGTGTTTGTTCTTAATAGGGCAGATTTCTGATTTGGGGTCTGAAGACTTCAACAGGTGTTCCTTGATCTTGCACCCGGGGTCCTTATTATCTGGCACTTACTCTTGTCAGGACAGAATTTTGGTCCTATCAGATGGTTATCCTCAGCAGATCAGATCAGTGGTTTACACCGAGGTTTCCTTCTCATCAGTGACTGTTGATACCGGATCTCCACAGCAGCCACCTGGATATATTATTGCATACCTGCATCTTGCATTAGTTTACGCATTCATCTGCATTCCATTAACGTGTGTCTGTGTTGCAGGTACCGTTTCCCCGATCCAGGATTTCCCGTCTCCTACTGTTGTTATGGCTTCTCTCAGGAAGACTGTTGCGTACAAATTCCCGACCCCCGATGTGTCGAAGCTGACTGGTTTGATAGCCCTGGCAGGGCATTCTGTGAAGAATAGGTTCAGGACGTCTTATGGCAAGTTGCTTAGTCTGGTCTACAAACCTTCTGCGTCTGAGTTGAACGGGTTACATGCTCTTCTGCAGTTTTATGATCCTCCCTTGAGGTGTTTCACTTTTCATGACTTCGTTCTCGCGCCGACATTGGAAGAGTATGCTGATATGTTGGGTGTGCCTATCAAAAGGCAGATGCCTTTTGTCCACATGGATGCTGAGCCTGATCTGGTTAGCTTGGCTTCCTCACTCCATTTGAGCGCCTCTGAGTTAGTGGTAACGAGTTGGAACAAGGTCCCAGGGTTCTCTCTGCAGTTTCTGATAGCTAAGGCTCAGCAGTGTGCTAAGGACAAATGTTGGGACGCCTTCAGCGCCATCCTTGCTTTATGCATATATGGCATCATCCTATTTCCCAGCATGCCTGATTTCGTAGATTTTGATGCATTCCATATCTTTGCCTCAGGGAATCCAGTCCCTACTCTGATCGGAGACGTTTACCATTCAGTGCATTATAAGAATGAGAACCGGAGGGGGAAGAATGTTTCATGCTGCGTACCATTGTTGTACAAGTGGTTTGATAGTCATTTGCCCAAGAGGGGTTCTTCTGTCTTGTCTGCAGCCACAGTTGAGTGGCCTGAGCGTCTGATGGGCTTGTCGGTAGAAGACATTGTTTGGTTCGTTGACAGAAGCAGGTTAGGCACCGAGATGATCTTCAGTTGTAGTGGGTTTCCTAACGTACCTCTGATAGGTAGGAAGGGTTGCATCAACTACAACCCATCATTGCTAGTTCGTCAGTTTGCATATGCTTTGAGGAATCCACCGAAGGAAGAAGAGGTACGGGAATCTCTGTACCTCACGGGTATTCTAGAGGGGGAGTTGTTGTCCAAGCTTCAGTATGCGTGGAACAATATCAGCACGAGAGGAAAGTCTTTGTTGGGGAAGAGCGACAACCAAGCTTATCCACCTTATTCAGATTGGATCAGAGCCAGAGCCAGCACTATAGGGATGCCATTCCCTCATGTCAGACCAGAGAGTCCTCCACCAGTCGAAGAGCCTACCACTGTGTCTATTCATCAGCACAACCAGGTATTAGCCGAGCGTGATGAATTGAAGAGGGCAAATGCAGAATTAGAGAAGGAGTTAGCTCAGCTTCGAAGTGAGAGGAACGAAGCCGTGCATGCTCTCAAAAAGCAAGCAGAGTCGGTGAGCCAGCTGAGTGCAGACTTGGCAAAGCAGATTGCTGATCGGGAACGCTTAGGTCGAGACTTCAGAGCTGCTAATGATGTGTTGGCTACGAAGAAGACGCATCTGGAGGAAGCATACCGGAGAATATCCAAGTTCGACCAGCATTGGAAGACTTCCATGGCCACCAGGAAGGAGCGAGAAGACAAGCTGATGCTGCAAATTTCTAAGCTAGAGACCGAAGTGAAGGACAGTGAGCAGAGGTTTGATGAAGAGACCGCCCGTAGGTACTCCGCTGAAGCCCGTCTCAACAAAGCTATTGCTAGCCTGAAGGAGCATAAGCTGATGTGTGAGTCTAAGAAGCGGAAGCTGGAGGATTGCTTTGGCGAAGGCGCTTGGGAGAGTTCAGTTCAGGGGCTTCAGCATACTATCAGGCAGAGGGAACTACTCGTCGAGGGATTGCTCACTTCGCCAGATCATTCAGAGACAAAGGAGTTATTAGCAGAGTATCGCGCCCGTGGCCGTACTTGACTAGTTATATCCCTGTTGTTTTGATCTTTGATGTACGCTGACCATCACCAGATTTGTTGGCTGATTTGTACTCGCTGATACTGTGTACAGCCTTGACAGGCCTTTCCATATATATATGAGATTGATGTTTCCATGATTTGGCTCGGATTTCTTCTTCCTCTTGTTATTATCAGCACCGTCACTAAGGCACTAGGATCGGGGAAAAATCTCCCACGCACACAGACACACGCATGCATCTGCATGAAGCATATTTGCATGGTGTATATCTTATTGCTTTTCCTAACCTTTATTGTTGACAGGTTTTTCAGGTTCCGCGCTGCTTCCGATCTCCAGGATTGATCAAAGACCCATCCACCGCTACTCAACTCGCGCTAATCAGACGAGAATTATGGACCAGGTACAGTCAGATGTTCAAGAGCTCCGTGAGCGGATGGATCGTTTTATGGAGCTGATGCAGGTAGTCGCGAATGGTCAAGATCAGCTTCGTACTCTGGTTCAACCTCTGATCTCCAGGGTTGACAGTAATGGCATACTTCACGGAGGGGCCGTGCCTACTCCTCCTCAAGGGGATACTCCACAGAACGTTGTTCCTGCTGCCGGAGGCAACGGCAGTGCTAACGGCAATCTGATGACTAATCTCGGACTCAACGCGGCGGGCGCCATCAATGGTGGTTTGGGAGCCAATGTTAATATAGGGCCGGTCAACGGCAATGCTGGTGCAGGAAATTTGGTGGTGCCTCAACCGTGGCTGGAGGACCATCAGGATGATATATTCTCTCAGAGAGGTATAGAGGCAGAGTTGAATGCCGAGGCTCGACTCAGGTTCAAGGCGCTGGAAGACAAGATGAGGAGCATAGAAAATCAGAACACATTGGGCGTTGACATGTCCAACCTCGGGTTGATTGCTGACTTTAAAGTACCCCACAAGTTCAAGGTGCCTACCTTTGAGAAGTATAAGGGCACCACTTGCCCCCGGGTCCACCTTCGATCTTATTATAGAAAGATGTCCGCTTATTCTGACGATGAGAAGTTGCTGATGCACTTCTTTCAGGATAGTCTTTCTGGTCCATCACTCGAATGGTATATGGGCTTGGAGCCCGCTGCTGTGCGCACCTGGAAAGAGCTTGCAGAAGCGTTTGTTCTCCACTATCAATATAATAGCGACTTGGCTCCCAACCGAGTTCAGCTTCAGAATCTCTCTCAGCGGAACAATGAAAGCTTCAAAGAATACGCCCAGCGGTGGCGTGAATTGGCTGCTCGGGTTCAACCGCCGATGGTTGAGCGTGAGTTGGTACAAATGTTCGTGGCTACCCTTCCCGGAATCTACTATGAAAAGCTGGTCAGTGGCATGTCTGGAACATTCTCGGCTCTTATCACTTTGGGCGAGCATGTTGAGAACGGTATAAAAATCGGAAAAATTCAGGGCGAATCATCCTCAGCTGGAGGAGGTATCAAGAAACCCTATACTGGCAAGCGTCGAGAGAGAGATGCCAGTGCTGTCACTAACGCTAGGAGAAAGGGCAAGGGCCCTCAGCCTCAGATTGCTAGCATAAACATTCCAGCTGCTCCGCCGCAGCCGCAGCCGCAGCCGCAGCAACCTCAGCAGCAGAATAATCAGGGGTATAAAAGATATCAGAATCGGGCTCCTATGGCAAGCCGTCAGTTTGATACTCCACCTATGCCATATGCGCAGCTTCTGCAAACATTGCTTCAGCTCCAATTAGTTCAAAGGAGGACGTTGGCTCCCTTAACAGGGGCGCCACCACCGGGGTATGATGCCAGCGCTACTTGTGAGTTCCATACTGGGGCACCTGGCCATACGATTGAGAATTGTAAAGCTTTTAAGCACAAAGTCCAGGACTTGGTGGACGCCAAGGTTATCAACTTTTCTGACAACGTGCCCAACGTCACCAAGAATCCAATGCCTCATCATAAGGGGGGCGGGGTGAATGCTGTTATCACTGAGGAGAATGCGGACTTGCTGACTGATGTCAAGGATTTGAAGACGCCGTTGAGTTTTGTCAAGGCTAAGTTGCTGAAGAAGGGCTTCTTTCCTGGATGTGGAGAATTATGTATGGCCTGTGCTACGCTTCCTGGTGGGTGTGAGCAGCTGATCGAAGGTATCCAAAGTCTGATGTCCGAGGGTATTTTACAGTTCAGCCGGAGCGTTGAGAGTGCATCAGGGGAGGTTGTGCTGAAGCAGGCAGACGAAGTTGCTACCATTACCATTCCTCTCCACCCTATCACTATTTCTGCGCCTCGTCCGCCTACTATTACCATCACCCGGGCCGGACCAATCCCATTCGAGAGCACCAATTCCGTTCCATGGCATTATGGCGCCGAAGTTTATTGTAATGGTCAGAAGATAGAGCTTGAGCCGTGTGGATCGACTGTGCAGAATCTTACTGAAGTCAGTGGCATCACTCGGAGCGGTAGAGTGTTCGCACCAGCAGAGGTTGCAGCAGAGAAAGTGGTCCAAGCTGACGCTGTGGATAAGGGTAAAGGTAAAGTTGTTGAAGAGGTCCCTGCAGGGGCAGAGAAGGACTTGCTGGTTAAAGATGCTGAAGAGTTCATGCGACTAATCAAGAAAAGTGACTACAAGATTGTAGATCATCTTCACCAGACTCCGTCAAAGATCTCGATTCTTAACTTGTTGTTGTGCTCCGAGGCGCACCGCAACGCATTGCTGAAGGTATTGAATGCTGCATACGTGCCGCAGGAGATATCAGTGAATCAACTCGAGGAAGTAGTAGCCCATGTCAATGCTGGTAATGGGCTGGGATTTACAGATCTAGAGCTGACTCCTAAGGGAAGAGATCACAACAGCGCCTTGCACGTCTCAATAGAGTGCAGAGGCACGATTATGTCACATGTCCTGGTAGATACGGGTTCCTCGCTTAACGTGCTTCCGAAGAAGGCACTGATGAAGTTGGATACCCGGGGACTGCTGTGCACGCCCAGTGATCTGGTCGTGAAAGCCTTTGAAGGAACCAAGCGCCACGTCTTCGGAGAATTGACCCTGCCAATCCAAGTTGGTCCATAGACGTTCAACACAGTTTTCTATATCATGGATATCATGCCCGCCTATAGTTGCCTCTTAGGTCGGCCATGGATCCATTCTGCTGGTGCCGTGACGTCCACGCTGCATCAGAAGCTTAAATATGCTGTTGGGGGCAGCATAGTGACAGTCTGTGGAGAGGAGGACATCATGGTAAGTCACCTGTCGTCCTTCAAGTACGTTGAAATGGATGGTGAGATCCATGAGACTCTTTGCCAGGCATTTGAAACCGTCAGGGTGAAGGAAGTAGCGCCTGTCGTCGCAGAGAGGCAAGAGTTGAATCTTTCCTCGTTTAAGGAAGCTAGGGCCGTTGTCGAAGCCGGTTCTACCCCAGGCTGGGGGCATGTTTTGGATATACCAATCAAGCAGGATAAGTTTGGATTGGGATATTCTCCGCAAGCTGAAGCTTCATCTTCTTCTGGTAGCTCGTCTCGTGGGAAAGGGCCGATCCTATTCACCAAGGGGGGAGTAATCTTCGAGAGTATCAACGCTGCGTCGGAGGACAGCGGAGACAGTGATTGCGATCTTGACGCCTGGATTCAACCGAGCAAGCCAGGCGAGCGCCTCCACAATTGGACCATCAAGGAGATTATCAAGCTGACAAGTGAAGAGTAATGATTTGCTTTTTACAATCTTTGTACAACCCTATGTCCTGCCCGGGGCATAGTGGTTTTACTGTCAGGGCCTTGTTGGATTATGTGTATGCATTTTGTTAATAAATAAAAGGCGTTTTCTTCGTAATCAAATATTGTGTTCTCTGTTATTCCTATTTTGTGTTTATTTCGAAAAAAAACAGCAAAATGGCAACGGGGTTCGTGCTAACCTGCATATTCCCGCTTTAAACTTAACCCTTGTTATTGCAGGATCCACGTAACAGACGACATCGACTCTGGACCCTCTACGGCTCACTACGACTTTGATTGCCCGATCTATCAAGCCGAGGATGAGATTGATGAAGACGAAGACCTTCCGGAAGAATTGGCCCGCTTGTTGAGACAAGAAGAGAAGGTTATTCTGCCTCACGAGGAGGATATTGAGATCATAAATCTGGGTTCTGAGGAGCTCGTCAGGAATGTCAGAGTTGGGGCTGCGTTGCAGAATGATGTCAAGCATAGGCTGGTCGAGATGCTTCGAGAGTATAGTGACGTCTTTGCTTGGTCATATGAGGATATGCCCGGACTTGACACCGATATCGTGGTTCATCGCTTGCCGTTGCGGGAAGATTGCCCTCCAGTCAAGCAGAAGCTCAGGAGGACGAGACCAGACATGGCTGTAAAAATCAAAGAAGAGGTCCAGAAGCAGTTGGACGCAGGATTTCTAGCCGTTACCACTTACCCTCCGTGGGTCGCCAACATAGTGCCTGTACCGAAGAAGGACGGTAAGGTACGCATGTGCGTCGATTATCGGGATTTGAACAGGGCGAGCCCTAAGGATGATTTCCCGTTGCCTCATATCGATGTGTTGGTCGACAATACAGCCCAGTTTTCTGTGTTTTCGTTCATGGACGGCTTCTCCGGTTACAATCAGATTAAGATGGCACCGGAGGACATGGAGAAAACGACGTTCATTACCCCCTGGGGAACATTTTGCTATAAGGTAATGCCCTTCGGTCTGAAGAACGCAGGGGCCACTTACCAGCGAGCAATGGTAACTTTGTTTCATGATATGATTCATCATGAGATCGAGGTCTATGTGGATGACATGATCGCAAAGTCCCAAACGGAGGAAGAGCATCTGGTCAATTTGTTGAAGCTGTTTGAAAGGCTTAGGAAGTTCAGGCTGAGGCTGAATCCTAACAAATGCACTTTTGGAGTGCGGTCTGGAAAGTTACTGGGGTTTATCGTTAGTGAACGAGGTATTGAAGTTGATCCTGCAAAGATAAAAGCTATCCAAGAAATGCCAGCGCCGAAAACGGAAAAAGAAGTTCGTGGTTTCTTGGGCCGAATAAACTACATTGCAAGGTTTATCTCTCAGCTCACGGCCACTTGTGAACCGATGTTCAAACTTTTGAAGAAAGATCAGGCGATTACTTGGAATGAGGATTGCCAGAAGGCATTCGAAAAAATAAAGCAGTACCTTCAAGAACCTCCGATCTTGATACCCCCAGTGGCTGGACGGCCATTGATCATGGACCTGACGGTTCTGGAGAATAGTATGGGGTGTGTTCTCGGTCAGCACGACGAGACAGGCAGAAAGGAGCATGCCATTTATTATTTGAGTAAAAAGTTCACTGAGTGTGAATCTCGATACTCGATGCTGGAGAAGACGTGTTGTGCACTAGCTTGGGCTGCCAAACGTCTACGACAGTATATGCTCAACCACACCACTATGATGATTTCGAAGATGGATCCGATCAAGTACGTCTTCGAGAAGCAGGCTCTTTCGGGCAGGATTGCCAGATGGCAGATGGTGTTAACAGAATATGATATTCAGTACGTCTCCCAGAAGGCCATTAAGGGAAGCGTATTGTCTGACTACCTTGCCGAACAGCCAATCGAAGACTACCAGCCGATGAAGTTCGAATTCCCTGACGAGGACATTATGTTTCTCAAGGCGAAGGATTGCGATGAGCCATTGCCCGATGAAGGGACAGATAGGAAATCTCAGTGGAAGATGATATTCGACGGAGCGGTTAATTCCTACGGAAGTGGTATCGGGGCTATCATCACGACTCCTCACGGATCCCACATCCCTTTTACTGCGAGACTGACGTTTCTAGTTACCAACAACGAAGCAGAGTATGAAGCATGTATTATGGGTCTAGAAGAGGCAATTGATTTGAGAATCAAGAATTTAGACATATATGGTGACTCAGCGCTCGTAATCAATCAGATTAAAGGGGAGTGGGAAACTCGTCAAGCGAACCTAGTGTCGTACATGAATTATGCCAGGAGGCTGCTTCCGTTCTTCGACCGAGTGGAACTTCATAATGTACCCAAAGCTGAAAATCAAATGGCTGATGCTTTAGCTACGTTGGCTTCCATGTATAAAGTCAATTATTGGAATGAGGCTCCAAGAATTGTACTTTCGCGTCTTGATAGACCGGCATTTGTCTTTGCAATCGAGGATGCCACTGACGGCAAGCCATGGTTCCACGATATCCAGACCTTCCTTATGACTAAGGAGTATCCTGCAGGTGCGTCCACCCAGGATAAGAAGACTCTGAGGAGGCTATCTGGGAACTTTTATCTTAATCCTGACGGAGTGCTGTATAAGAGGAATCACGATCTCGTGCTACTCAGATGTGTGGATGAAAAAGAGGCGAGTATGCTCATGGAGGAAGTCCATGAGGGCACATTTGGTACGCACGCCGGCGGGCACGCCATGACGAGAAAGATCCTGAGAGCAGGGTATTACTGGCTGACTATGGAGTCGGATTGCTTCAGATTCGCGAGGAAATGTCACAAATGCCAGATTTATGCTGATAAAGTTCATGTGCCGCCGTGCCCATTAAATGTCATGTCCTCCCCTTGGTCGTTCTCCATGTGGGGCATCGACATGATAGGCAAGATCGAGCCCACCGCATCCAATGGTCATCGTTTCATTCTGGTAGCTATCGACTACTTCACCAAGTGGGTGGAGGCAGCCTCGTACGCTAATGTGACCAAGCAGGTGGTAGCTAAATTCATAAAGAGGGACATCATCTGTCGCTACGGAATTCCCGAGCGGATCATTACTGATAATGGTTCGAATTTGAACAACAAGATGATGAAGGAGCTGTGCCAGAGCTTCAAGATTGAACACCACAACTCATCTCCTTACCGGCCGAAGATGAATGGCGCTGTTGAAGCGGCCAACAAGAACATCAAGAAGATTGTTCAAAAGATGGTTGTGACGTATAAAGATTGGCACGAGATGCTGCCGTTTGCCTTGCACGGCTATCGTACGACGGTGCGTACGTCGACCGGGGCAACTCCTTTCTCCTTGGTGTATGCTATGGAAGCTGTCCTACCGTTAGAAGTGGAGATTCCCTCCTTGCGAGTTTTGGTTGATGTAAAACTCGATGAGGCAGAATGGATTACGAATCGCTTGAACCAACTCAGCCTGATGGACGAGAAGAGGTTAGCATTGATCGCATTTGGTCGTCTGTACCAAAGCCGAATGAAGAAAGCTTACGATAAGAAGGTGCGTCCCAGAAGCTTTCAGACGGGAGATCTCGTCCTGAAGAAAATTCTTCCGCCACACTCCGATCACCGGGGCAAGTGGACTCCGAATTACGAAGGGCCGTATGTCGTCAGCAAGGTCTTCTCGGGAGGAGCTTTGTTGTTATCCACGATGGATGGTGAAGATTTTGCATCCCCGGTGAACGCGGACGCAGTTAAAAAATACTTTGCTTGAAAGAGACCCGCTGGACAAAAAAGAAAAAGTCCAGGCAAAAAAGGGGCATCCCGGCGAGCCAAAAACAGAATAAAAGGTTCGGGCAAAAATTAGGGATATATTGAAAAATGTACACCCGCGAAGTCGAAAACCTACACTGGGCGGCTTCGGCAAAAAAGGGTATCCCGGTGAACTGAAAACCCGAAAGGGCGGTTCACGCAAAAGTTAGGGATTTGAATAAGCAAATGACTGCGTCCCGTGTGTGGACTTTCATTGTTTAGTGGTTCGGAAGACCTGAGGGCCGTTTATCTGAATCAATCTCTTCCAAAGCTGAAGCGTCGGAGAGGTATCAAAGTCGAGTGGGTCTTAGAGGGATCAACTCATGGTGTTCGTCTACGCCTCGATTGCCAACATTTGTATATACTGATGTATATTTATGTTTTCTTTTTTCGTGCGGCTTCCTCATTCCAGGAGTTTGCCTCTGTTGTAAAACATCTTTGCCCATTCAGGGGTTCATCATCAATAAAATGCACATTATTCAGCAATTCTACTTGTCTGTTTAGCATTTATCTGTTTTGTTTACAAATGAAAACGCCGATGTTTTTGATAAAATGCGCATACATAAACTTACGGGCCTAGGCCCATTGATTGTTGAAACAATTGATTAACTGAATATTGTCACGAGATAATAACCTGGATAGGACCCTTTGAGGAGGGAGTCTTGTCTTGTTTGTTTGTGTTGTTGCAGGTGTAGTACCTTCCGGAAGATGTGCAGAGCGCACCCCTGGAGCAGGATTCTTCCCCGGCACCGGGTCACAAGTGCAGACTTCGTAGAAATGGTCGGGTGCCGAAGCTCGTGCTTTCCCCAGTAAAGTCGCCAAAGTAGGTGCCTCCCCAGCACCGGGTCACAAGTGCAGGTTTCGTAGGGAATTGGTCGTACGCCGAAATATGCAGTAACTAATGGTGTCAGACTAAAGTCTCCAGTGGAATTGAGATTCCCCCCACCAGAGTCATGTTCTCTCCTGAAGTTGGATGATTCCCTCTTCCCCAGTAGAGTATTGGAACGGCTGAGGTTGTATTCCCCTGCAGAGTTGTACTCTCCCCCGAAGGCAGATGATTCTTTCTTCCCCGGCGAAATTGAATTTCCTCATCAGAGTCGTACTCTCCCGTGAAGTAGAATGATTTCTCTCCCCGGCTGAGTCCGCAGAAAAGCAGAATCCGTGGAAGCAGTTGGGACCATGAGTGGATTTTCCCTAGCAGATGTTGAACAACTGATGCTGTATCTCCCAGAGTCGTACTCCCTTTGGCGAAGCAGAATGACTTCTCCTTCCTCAGCCGAGTTTGCGGATGTCCAGGAGGGCCAAGTCCTTGAAGGTTGATCAGATCATGATTGGTCTTTCCCCAGCGGAGTGTGGAGCAGCTGAAGTTGTTTCCCCACAGGGTGATCATCCCCAGAAGAGTTAGCCGAGACGGCCACGCAGTTCACTCCCGCGATTGACATCACTTTCCTTCAATAGGTTCAGGTTCTCGTAGAGCTTCGTACCCTGCAGAAATCAGCTGAAGTTGTTTGCCCCGCAGCGGTCCGCGGAAGATCAGTTCCCCAGACAGAGTCCGATTGGTATCGGCGTGCCCACGTTCTCCTCAGCAGGATGACTCCTCTATCTAAGCAGTTCTTTCTCCTTGACAGGAGAATCTCCCCTCGGCATTTATTTTGCTGACGAGGTCGCATCATTGTGCATGACTGCATAGCATTTAACACTGCATAGCATTTAACGTTGCATAGCATTGTGCATGATTGCACAGCATTTAGCATAAACGCATATCATTCCCACCGTGTGGGGCATGGCGCAGAAGCATACGCATCATAAGCATGATCCAGGGTACTATCATTCTTGTCTTACAGGTGTTCCACCAAGAGACCAGTTGCTCAGGACGATTCCTGATATTCTCCCCAACAAGGTCGCTTTCTTGAGATGATTCCCAAGACCCCGGTGTAATCCCCACAATCGCTCGCTCAAGATGATTTTTGAGATCCCCAATGAAGTCTTCAGTCCGAGACGATTCTTGAATTCCTCAACAGGGTCGTTGGCTTAAGATGATTCTTAAGACCTCAGTACAGCTTCCCGAGTTGTTCGCCTAGTATGACGCTTGAGCTCCCCAATAGCGTCCCCAACAAGAGTTGCCCAGGAAGATTCCTGGAATACCCAGCAGAATGAAGTCTCCAGAATGGTTATCGGTTCAGGATGATTCTTGAAGGTGCCCGACGAAGTTTGTTTGTTCAAAATGATTCTTGAAAACCCTAGCAGCGTGATATGTCTGCTCCAACAGTGATGTCTAATCTGAAGATTGACTTCGTAAGCGCCTGAAGGCGGTATCAGAGGTTCCTGTGAATTCAGATTTCCTGGTTGATCA
The DNA here is from genome assembly GCA_963859935.3 of Lathyrus sativus. Taxonomy (NCBI): domain Eukaryota; kingdom Viridiplantae; phylum Streptophyta; class Magnoliopsida; order Fabales; family Fabaceae; genus Lathyrus; species Lathyrus sativus. The sequence continues at coordinate 9,929 of CAWUDS030005681.1, read as the reverse complement.
ACGGGTGGCTGAAGACAAGGTTCCAGAGTTTGTAGATACAACAAAGTGATCCATGTTGGTCTGAAGACCAAGTCAGTTGTCCTGAGGTGGTGATTGATCGCGATCAAGTGAATAGTTTCTCTTCTGACTGAAGTCGAAGGTGTTTCTCCAGCTGAAGCGGAGTTTTGCCTGAAGGCAAAGTGTTTGAATCCCCGTAGAGTCATGAATGGCTCAGGATACCATTTCTCTGACTGAAGTCACAGATTTCCCAAGCTGAAGCGAAGGTGCCTGAGGGCAAGGTTATCCCCAAGGTCATGAATGACCTAGGATTCATTTTTCGGACTGAAGGCCGAAGTATATCCCTGACTGAAGTCTAGGATACTCTATAGCAGAGGCGGAGTTGCCTGAAGGCAGATCCATGTATCCTTGAAGGCCAAGGACCATTTCTTTAGACTGAAGTCGAAGATACCTCCTGCAGAGTTGTCGACGGGAAAAGTTTACATCCTTGAAGGTCAAGGATGTTTATCTTCAGAAGTACTTGAAGATCTTTTCTAGCTGAAGCTGGGATCGCCGACGGGCAAGGTTTATATCCTTGAAGGCCAAGGATGTCTATCTTCAGAAGAACTTGAAGATTCTCCAGCGGATCTGGAGTGGCCAGGGGCCAGGGTTTCATCTATCTTCAGAAATACTTGAAGATTCTCCAGCGGATCTGGAGTGGCCAGGGGCCAGGGTTTCATTCATATTCAGAAGTACTTGAAGATTTTTTCTAGCTGAAGCTAGAAATGGCCAGGGGCCAGGGTTTCATATGTCTTTAATGTTGAAGTTCTACGGCGGGCAGTGTGCAGCAGTATTCCGATGTTCGTTATGGTTCTGAGGGTGAACCCCAGATCAGAGTGTGCTCGGTTAAGTCTCTCATTCCCAGCGGAGTAGTTTCAAATACGCAAGTGTACCTTTTGTTCCATTCACCAGGGGAACCCCAGGTCAGAGTTGTTCAGGGTTGCAGATTTGTCCAGCGGCGAGGTTGGATGTTTGTTCGACGGCGAGGTTGAACGTTTGGATTTGACGGCGAGGTTAGATCATCATTTGTCCGGCGGCGAGGTTGGATGTTTGTTCGACGGCGAGGTTGAACGTTTGGATTTGACGGCGAGGTTAGATCATCAGTTGTCCGGCGGCGAGGTTGGATGTTTGTTCGACGGCGAGGTTGAACGTTTGGATTTGACGGCGAGGTCAGATCATCATTTGTCCGGCGGCGAGGTTGGATGTTTGTTCGACGGCGAGGTTGAACGTTTGGATTCGACGGCGAGGTTGAATGTTTGTTTGACGGCGAGGTCAGACTCTTTAAATCCCCAGCAGAGATGATGTTTGTACGACGGCGATGTCGAGTGTCTCTAAGATTATGTTGGTTTCCGACGGCGATGTCAGATTCAGTTTTCCAGCGGCGATGTTGGGCATGTCTAGGTGATCCAGTCTTCTGACGGCAATGTTAGGTGATGCAGATCCTTTATTTCTCCAGCGGCAATGCGGGGTATTCTGTCAGACGTGTTTCCCCAGCGGCGATGCGGGGTATGTGGATTGTCCGACGGCGATGTCAGATGCAGTTCTCCAGCGGCGATGCGGGGTATTTTGTTCATTGTTGTATTTTCTCCAGCGGCGATGTTGGATATTTTGGTGATTCAGGTTTAGGTCTCCGGCGGCGATGTTGGGCGCTTGTTTCCCCGAGTTATGGTTGTTCTTGACGGCGATGTCAGATGATTTGGTGTTCCAGCGGCGATGTTGGGCGTTCCTCAGAATCTTGTTTGACGATAATGTCAGGTGGTTTAGTCTTCCAGCGGCGATGTTGGGTGATGTGGTTGTCTGAAGGCAATATCAGAAGAAGTTAATGTGGATAACTGACGGCGATGTCAGATCGATATTTCTCCAGCTAGTTGCCGTGCAGCTAGCATTGCAGTGTTCGAAGATTTGTTCCCCGCAGAGTACCGTGTGCTCGTGCAGTTGGCAAATTTTCGGGTTTACCGGTATTCAACCGTCTCGCACCTTGATCGGCTGAGAGCCGTTCGCTTCTCACCCAGTCAGGTCCAAGCCGTTTGAATAGGGGCAGCTGTTGCACCCCAAAATTTGACCAACAATTATTTATCCATCTAGTGTTTGAAAGTTGATATCTTCATCAGAAGTTCAAGAGATCCTCAGAGGAAGTGGATTGAAACCAGGGTTGTGTGCTTCATAGCTTGAGAGTTGTGGGTGCTCCTCAGATGATTCTGAGATTTTGAGAATGAACTAGATGTTTTGAGAAAGTGTATGAGATGTCTTGAAAGCCATCATGAAGCCCAGAGAAGTCATTGTGCAAGAGTTCAGAAGATTCAATCATGAAGGGTAGAATTAGGGTTTTGACTGGGTCAACCCTAGATCAGCTGAAGATTTGGAGAAGGTTGAGACCTAATCCAAGGGCCATGAGATCATGGAATGATGTATGGATATGTTATAAAGATGATTCCTAGGCCAACTCATCATGATTGAGGAGTTGGAGAAGTTTTGAGTTAGGGTTTCCAAAGATCATCAGTGAAAAACCCTAATTTGATCCCTATATTCCAGGCAGTTTTAGCTCTAGATGTGATTGATATCTCATTTTCCCCACAACATGAATGTTGTAGAGCTTGTTCTAAGCTTTAATTTGAGTGGTGGAAGTCCTTGATAGGAGTTACAGAGCTCAAGTTATGGTTTTGACAAATTACAGGTCAGCTGAGGTGTGTGAATCTGGGCCCTTGAAAGTCACCCAACTTGCAGACAACTTTTGCCCTAGTAGGATGATTCCTATGATTTCTTGGTCAACATGAATGTTGGAGGGCATCTTCTTGGCTTTAATTTGAGTGGTCGAAGTCCTTGATAGGATTTGTGGAACTCAACTTATGGTTTGAACAAGACAGGGGTATTTTGGTCATTTGTCAGTTATAGGTCATTTTAACCAATGCATAAAAATCCTATTTCCAAGCCTCAAATGGAAAAACTCGAAACATGAAAGTTGTTCAAAATGTGATTTTAAGTCTAGAAAGAAGGTCATGAATTGTTGAAAAAGCTTGGAGCATGGATATTTTAAAATGGTCAAAATGACTTGAAAAAGGCTTATAAGTTAAAAAAGTTGAAATTGGATTTTGGTTTGAGAGATCTACAAATCCAAAATGGGGCATATGATAGATGATTTTGATTGGAAACATCATTTTGAGAACAATGGTTTAGCCACATTTTTGAGTTTAGTCTTAAAAATTGGAGTTGCTTTGTAAATTTGTTACTTGCACTTTAAGGCATCAAAAGGAAAGATGAGAAAATGCTACATAAAGGTTTGTAAGACCTTATTTTCATGTCATAATACCATATGGGGAGAATTTAAGTAAGATTGCATGGTTTATCATGAGATGGCATGAGATTCACTCAAGATGACAAATTCAAAATCTCATTACGTGATACATTCTAGAAACTTCATGGAAGGTTCTACAAACTTCCACACATTTCTATTCTCATCTATATAAGCCCTAGGGTGGCTCCATGCATTGGTTGGTGATTCCTCAAGCTTGCAAATACACTTTGATACCATAACTCCCTCATTGCATTTTGGTTTCAATCTCTCTCAAATTCCATTGTGGGTGCAATCTTTCATCATCATCATCATCCTCCATTGTTGTGGAGTGAAAAGCAAGAAGAAGGCTCAAGAATTCGTGGCTGGTTGGTGTGATTCAACTCATCACTCCCATTTGCATAAAGGTTTGGATAGCATAATTCAAGAGGTTTGAGCACAATTTCTCTTCACCAGGATCATCACCATCATCCAAGGATCAATTAGCACAAGTACCAAGGCTTGGATTGGAGAAGAAACACCATAGCCATCACCACTTCCAAGGTATGCGTTTTCTCTTGAAACTCATTATTTATGCATAGTTAAGGTTTGTTGTTAGGGTAAGCGTGATAGAGACCAATTAGGGATGAATCATGATGAGTTTAAGAGCATTCCATGGAGGTTTGTTTTATGGCCATTTATGTTCTAGGATCAAGAACACACCATATAGTGTACTATAATCTTAGCTTTGTAGCTTAGAATAATCACCATGAAGTGTAGATCATTCTAGGTTAGTTTCAGCCAAATCCATGATCATGCAAAATAGAAGAAAGTGATGGTGTCCAAGACTTCCCTCGTGCATATTTCCTTCTAGAGTGAGTGTTAATGAAATCCATGACCATGGCTGTGTAGAGGGAAATGAGTAGGTCAAGTTTGATGTTTGGATCGTGAGTTTTCATGGAGAGATGAGGGAGCTATGGATGCTGGAAGACAAGTGCATGGAAACTGTTTTTAGAAACCCTAAGTGACCAAAGGTAGAAGAGATAATCTCTACCATTGATTCATGTTGGAATATTTGACTTTGTCCCTCAATCCAGCGGCCCAGATTTCATTCATCTTCAAAAATTCATAACCAAATGGAAAATGCATATTTTTAACTCATTCTTTTTTTAACATTTTTCTTAACATGTCTAGAAAATTAAAAAAATATAGAAATTGCATTTTACTTTTTTTTCGCATTTCTTCCATATTTTACAAATAAATGCACATTTTTAATCATTCATTTCATCCATGATCTTGTAGATTTTTGTTCTTACACTTAGAAATAGATTTTTTGCCCATTCTTTTTTGTGGTGATTAATATTGAATTGTAGTATTCCCAGAATTTATTACTAGATTTTTTTAGAATAAATTTTGATTAGTTTAGATAATTGAACTTAGGATAGTTTAATTAGGGTTTTTAAGTAGTATACTTGAACTTCAACATTTTATTTTTGGGGTTTTTAGGACAAGTTAGCCTATGGGGAATATATGGGACTTAAGGGTAGTTAAATAGGATCCCCTAGAATTTTGCTAGAATATTGTATGGTATTTTAGTATTTTTCATTGATTTTCTCTTAAATAGCTTTTAAAATAGGATTAATTTTGTGCATGATTTTGTGGAATTTGTTTTAGGACCTTCCTTTAGTCTTTTTAATTCATTCTTTTTTGTGTAATTAGATATTGAACCCTAGTTTCATTTATCTCTTGATTGTTAGATTAAAATTTGATGTAGTTTAATTGTTAGACATTTAGGTGCTCTAATTAGGGTTTTAGGTTGTGTATGTAGACTTGAACAAATTTGTTTTGGGGTTTATAGGCCAAATTAGTGTATGGGGAATATATGGGTTAAGGGTAAGTATGTATAGAATTCCCTAGAATTTTGCTAGAATATTGTATGGTGTTTTAGTATTTTCCATTGATTTTTGAATGTATGGATAATATGTGTGTTGCTTAAAAGCATAAGTTGTATTGTTGTGTTTTCTTTCCTTCTCTTTTGAGTGTGTGAGCTTTGAAGATTCAGTTGAAGACCTTGTGGATCATCATGGAAGCTTTGAAGACCTTGCAGAGGAGTTTAGCATAGCTTTTGTTGTTTTGTTTATAGGGTTATAGGTGCATAGGCAGAGCCCTAGATAGAATACTTTGTTCAATAAACAAGGAGTGTCTTGTTCACCTCCTTTCTTCTCTATGACATAGAGTCCCTTAAGGGTATTCACCTCTCTCCTTTGGAGGGATTAGTGACCTTGCCCTATAAGGTAGAACTTTGAGAGAGCCTTTCCTTTGATGTTAAGTTCTCAATGGCATCCTTTGGAAGTCAGTGAGCACTGTAACATCCTCACCTCATCTTGTTGACTGAATCTTGTTTGCTGGAGCATTTGAGCCATTGAAGATAAAAGCTGAGGCCTTGAAGAGGATGATTCCTTGAAGATTATTGAAGTCTGAAGACTCTGTGAAGATCAAATTGATGCCTGAAGATCCCTGAAGACAGTGAAGCCTGAAGGTGGAGCTAATCAAAGGAGCTGAAGCTCAAGGGAGAAGATGAGTTGATACTCATGTTGTAGGGTTGATACCTGGAAAGCAAGTGATCTCTGAAGTTTGAAGACTGGGTTGCTGCTGGAGGAGCTGAGGCTTTCTTCTGTTTTCTTTGATGTATTGTGTGTTTTGTCTGATTTGTCTGTTGCATTAGACTAAGCCCATTTAGAATAAGTTCAGTCTAAGAGCATGGGTGCATCTGATTGTATTGTTACTGCCTGGCTTTGCTTGCGGGTATTCGGTAGAGCCCAGCTCCCTTGCCCATGTGTTTATTTTGCTTGATGGCATGATTTCATTTTCTGTCTGTATGATTACAATTTACTGTTTTTGCTTGATAGCATGTTGTTTATTTCAGTATGATTACTGTTGTTTCATGACTGGCTTGAGGTCGAGACGAGCTTGTGGAGGCTGAAGCCCCACACATATTTCCTCCCTCACTTGCATTGCATGCATTTTACTGTTAAAGCTGATGCTTTTGTCTGTTTTGGTGTATCATTGACATGATCCCTTAGGACTCTCATTTCCTCTGATGAGGATTTGATGATAGACTTTTAGGTTGAAACCTATGCATGACAACATCTAGGAGTTCCCTGTTCAAATCTCAACCATAGGATGAATCCATGGCATGACAACAATAGGACTTGATAGTCTCCCTCCTAGTTGGGCCTGTTCTCTTCTCATCTCGAAGCAGTTTAAGAGACAGTAATCATGAATGATTTCTTTCGTACGTTACGAGCCTTAAGCTATCTGAGAAAGGATTGTGGGAGAGTTTCTTTTCCACAGTCTGAATGTTTAGTATGGTACCCTTTGGGTGACATGCGACGCATTCACTCTCAGGTCATAGTCTCTAGTGCGGTTGAAATCGCAAACACAATAAAAAACACTTCTTTTAGGAGATAACCCGTAGTTTCCCGAACTACGTTTGCTCTGATCTTTCATACCAGATGAAAGTACGTAGGCATAGGATGCAATATCCTAGCGAGCAACCTTCCCCACCTTCACCCGTAGTTAGCCGAACTACGTTGACTCTGATTTCTCGTTCCAGACGGGAATACGTAGGCATAAAGTGCGACGCTTTGCCGAGTCATTTTTCTTTTCTTTTTCAGCCAGCCTTGATAGGTAGATAGATTATAACCAACCCGTCCAAGTAAACAAACAAGCGAGGATCCCGTCGAGTACGACGGACGTGAGGGGTGCTAATACCTTCCCCTTGCGTAACCGACTCCCGAACCCAGACAACAGTTGCGATGACCTTGTCTTACCCTTTTTCGTCAGGTTTTTCCGATCGTTTCCTTTCCCGCTCTGAGGGATAAATAACGAAAGGTGGCGACTCTTCTGTTTTGCCGGCACCTTATTTTCGCGCGAGCGACACCCTTCTGTTTTCATTTTTGTAGTGCAACGAATGATAGAAGTCTCCGATCAAAGTGGGCACCGGGTTGCCAGCAGCAAACAGATGGAAAGCGTCCAAGTCCACAAAATTGGGTAAGTTGGGAAACAGCACTATTCCGTAAATGCATAAGGCCAAGATAGCATTAAAGATTATCCAGCACCCGCTCTTGGCATACTCTTGAGCTTTGCCAACCAGAAAATCAAGGGAGAAACCTGGAACCCCAAGCCAAGAAGTCATTAATAGTTCAGCAGCGTTCATGTGCAAGGCCTTAGCTAAGTCCTCCAGCTTGGGCTCAGCGGCAGAGTGAATAAAGGGAACCTTGTTCTGTACTGGTAGCTCAGTAAACTCTACATACTCTTCAATGGTAGGCCCCAAAATAAAGTCAGCAAACGTGAAACATCTCAATGCTGGGTCATAGAATTGCATCAAGGTGTACAGCCCATTCATCTCAACAGCAGTTGGCTTGCAGACCAGTCCCAACAATCTTCCATGACTCATCCTGAAACTTCTCCTAACCTCCTCATCAGCAAGGGACATCAGACCAAGTAAGGGAGTAATGTCAGGTGTAGGCAACTTATACGCAACTGTCTTCCTCAATCCAGCCATGATCAATAAGCAGAAGTCCGGGCACTAGAACCAGGGAATATGCAAATGCACCTGCAGCACAGACACACGTTAATGGGATGCAATGATAATGGTTATGCAGACAATGCAATGCAAGTACATGCAACAGGGACCAAATGCCATAGCTGAGAAGCCTGAACCATATCAAAAATCTCAGATAGACCCTCCAAAATTCCTCAAACCCTGGTCTCAGATAGACCCAAAACAAAGCTCCAACACTGGTCTCTGATAGACCCCACAACATAACCCTGACTGGTCTCTGACAGACCCCATACCATAACTCCAACTGGTCTCAGACAGACCTCACAACTGTCCATAAATACCCAGGATCTCAGATAAAGAAATAGCCGGTATCTGAAGGTCTAGTTACCTGCATAACCCCAAACCCTCTCACAGGTAGGTGTCCTAGTAACTGACAAAGGTATGGCATCCTATGCGGTCGTCGGCGTCACAGACTTTCAGAGTTGATGATACGATTCCCAGAAGGAGTGGCATCATCAATTCCTGAAGAGGCCCCACTTAGCCAACTTCCAAATGATCGGTTCCCGGAGTCGACAATTCAGCTGACCAACAACCCCTTCGACCCAAAGGGTAGAAAAAGAAGTCAACCAGAAGAACCTCGTCCGAGTGTAGATTTCGTGAGACACTAATGCAAGCAAAGCAGGCACGCGCCCACTACTTTCTACTCTAATTCTAAGTGCACTCAAGCCCAGGTCCGGCTTATCCCTCAATCATAGAATCACCCGTCACAACCCCAATACAGCAATAACAACAATAGTATAATGCTGAAAGTAAATGACGAAAATATAAATCCATACAAAATCCTCGACGGGAAAACAAGCGTTAGGATTGACTCGCTTAAGGGACGTTGGATCCCAAATGCATAAGGAACTATCGCAGTCCTTAGCAACCAGGGGACGTTGGATCCCCAGCAGAGTCGTCAGCTGTCGCTACTGCGAAAATCGGCGCCGGCTGAACAGAAGAGTCGCCACCGTGCGTTATTTATCCCTTAGAGCGGGAAAGGAAACGCTTAGAGTAAACCTAACGCAAAACGGGAAAGGAATGGTCATCGCAACCAAAACCTGGGTTCGGGAGTCGGTTACGCAAGGGGAAGGTATTAGCACCCCTCACGTCCGTCGTACTCGACGGGATCCACGCTTGTTTTCTGGTATGGATTGTTATTTCTATCTACACTACAGGTCTGGGGTTAAAAAGAAAATAAAATGACTCGGCAAAGTATCGCACTTTATGCCTACGTATTCCCGTATGGAACGAGAAATCAGAGTCAACGTAGTTCGCCTACCTACGGGAAAGAAGGGAAAGGTTGCTCGCTAGGATATCGCATCCTATGCCTACGTACTTTCACACAGCATGAAAGATCAGAGCAAACGTAGTTCGGGCCACGTACGACACAAGTCTGTCTTGATTGTTTTTATTCCTTCTGAAAAAGTTTTTTCTGATTAACAGTCCAAGCGGACAAAAATGATGTCTTGATGAGTTCACATTCTTTTACGAAAGAAGTGTCTTTTATTGTGTTTGAAATATTTATTGTATTTTTCTGTTTGTTTTGAGAAAGAAGAGACAGAACTCTAACCTACGGTTGAAAAGGGAATCAAACTAACCTAGTGTTATCATGCATGGGTTAAGATCTAGTGTCTATCATGCTCCTCTCTTGCGCAGAGAGAAACAAAGATCCTAAGGGAATAGACGGAAACAGAAACAATAGCATATATACAATAAAGCAGTAAAATGCATGGATGCAGCAATACAAGCGAGGCAAGGGAGTCCCACTCAACCTCGAACCTAGAAAACAATAGGCAAAAGTGAACAGAATTCACTTTCAACCTAACAGGGTAAACAGCAAGCAATACAGTCAGGGAAAACCAATCAATACATCAAGAATTAAACAACAAAAATAAACAGCAACAGCAGCTCTGTGTTGCACCCTAAAATTTGCTCAACCTTATTCACTTGGTTTATGTTTCAATATCATTAGCATTTGCATAAAGAGTCATGTACATAGGTTATTCATCTGCATAG
>CAWUDS030005680.1:0-47993 GCA_963859935.3 Lathyrus sativus | reverse complement strand
AAGCGAAGAGATCTACTTGTCGAGGGTTTGCTTACTCAACCAAATCATCCCGAGACTAAGAGATTATTAGAGGAGTACCAGGCGTATGGTCGCACTTGACTATCTCATGTATTGATGTGTATGCTTTATTTGCATTGTGCTGGCCATCACCAGGATTGTTGGTTGAGGTCATGCTTCTTATTGTACGCTCATTAATATTGTATTCCTGACTCGATGGGGTTTTCTGCAATGCATGAGATGTTTTTCTATGATTGGGTTTCGAGCTTCTTATTGCTATCACTGTCACCGCACTGGCACATTGGCACTAGAATTGGGGAGTGATATTCCCTAATGCACAGACACATGTTGCATTTGCATACACATTCATATTGCATTATCAGGTGATTATTGAACTGTATCTCATTTCCTGCATCTCATTCAGGTTTTTCCAGGATTGAAAGTCAACGCCCTCACCGATACTCTACTCGTACCAACTGCAAAAGAGTCATGGATCAGATGCAAAACGAGATGCAGGAGATGCGTGAAAAGCTGGCGCTGTTCATGCAGACCATGGAGACAATTGTGAAGGGGCAGGAAAACTTGCAAACTTTGGTGCAGCCATTGCTGGCAAGAAATGCTGGGAATGGAAACGAAGACCACAATTCTGTACGGGTTGAAACCATTCATGGGGATGGTACTCCTACACCTGTAGCTCCACCTGTGGTGAATATACCTGCTGTGAATGTGAACAATGGCGCTGGCGCCGGGAATGGTAATACAGGAATTGGTAATGAGACTGTCATTAACAATGTTGGATTCGGAGACGCCAATCTGGGCGGTGATAACAATGGAGGTAATGGCTTTGGTAACAACGGACTCGGCTATAACGACCAGGGGTTTGATTATGTCAACCAAGATGGGAAATTTGGCTTCAACGCTCAGGGTTTCGGACATGATGGATTTGGTAATGCTAATTAGGCCTATGGTGGATTCGGTAACGGAAATGGTGCTGGAATGATGTCTTTTGGACCTGTCGGGGTCGCTCAAGGGTATGGTAACAGAGGACGGGGCCCTATGATGAATCAGGCTAGATTTGGTCGTAACAATGGGTATGATGGGTACGGAATGAGAATGTTAATTGGATGGAAGACCAACAAGAAGATGCCTTCTCTGGTAGGGGTATGGATGGACCTGTGGATCCTGTTCAGAGGATCAAAATGCTTGAGGAACAAATGAAGGGTGTAGTGAATCAGAATACTTCTGATTTAGATATGACCACAATGGGATTGGTGCCTGGCCTAAGGGTACCGCTGAAGTTTAAAGCTCCCACCTTTGATAAATATAAGGGAGACACTTGTACGAAGGTGCATGTTCGCTCCTACTACAGACGGATGTCCGCTTACTCGAATGATGAAAGAATGCTGATGCATTTCTTTCAAGACAGCTTATCTGGACCGTCACTTGAGTGGTATATGGGGTTGGAGCCCACTCAGATCAAAACCTGGAAGCAATTGGCTGACGCGTTTGTGACTCATTACAAGTATAACAGTGACCTGGCACTGAACAGGATCCAGCTGCAAGGCTTGTCACAGAAAACTGGGGAGAGTTTCAAAGAATATGCGCAAAGGTGGCGCGACATGGCGGCCAAAGTGCATCCTCCTCTAGTGGAGAAGGAAATGAACGATATGTTCATTGGAACATTCACGGGGATATTCTACGAGAAGTTGTTTCTTGTTGCGTTCGGCAGTTTCTCTGATCTGATCTTGATGGGTGAAATGATTGAGAATAGTATTAAGGTGGGAAGGTTCCAAGCTGGGGAGTCTACTTCGTCGGGAGGTAATAGAAAAGCATTTGGTGGTCGACGTCAAGGTGATTCTAGTGCAGTGTTTGGTGGCCAGGGCAGAGGCAGAGGAAGACATCAGTATAATCAGCTGCAGCAGATAGCTAGTGTCACGATTCCGATTCCTCAATAGAGACAACAACGACAACAGCAGCAGCCGCAGGGGCAGAATGCTGGCCAAAGAAGATTTCCGAATGCGAAGCCGAAAAGAGTGTTTGAAGCGCCTCCTTCCATGTACGCTGAACTCTTTCAGACACTGTTGGGGCTAAATTTAGTTGAAAAGAGGACCTTGGCGCCGCCCACGGGACCAACCCTTCCTTATGGGTATGATGTTAACAAGCATTGTGACTTCCACTCCGGCGCACCCAGCATGACATAGAGGCCTGCCATGCGTTTAAACATAAAGTTCAGGATCTACTGGATAGCAAGGCCATAAATTTTGGACAAGCAGGTCCGAATATAGTACAACAGCCTATGCCCAACCATGGGGCAAATGCTATTTTGACTGAGGAGGGTTTGAATCTGATCATGAATGTTGATGAACTGAAAACACCGTTGTGTGAAGTAAAGAGAAGGTTATTGAAAGGAGGTGTGTATCCGGGCTGCGATGAGTTTTGTCTAGAATGTTGGACCCAAGCTGGGGGTTGTGCTGAATTGAAGAAGGGTATTCAGACCTTGATAGACGAAGGCACGTTGCAATTTGATAGAATGGCAGTTGAGAAACCTGCAGAGGTGTTAGCTGATGAGCAAAGTGATGTTGCTACAATGACAATTCCACAGAAAACGATAACTATAACAGCGCCAGCCAGGCGACCGACGATCACTATTACAAAGGCAGGGCCAATCCCTTATGAGAGCACCAAGGCAGTACCATGGACTGGAAGCATATTGTAATGGCGAGAAAATTGATATCAGTAAACGACCAGCTGGGGTGTGGACAATGTCGTCGGGACTGGGGAATGACGAGGAGCGGGAGAATTTTTATATCGCCTGAGGTAGAGGCTGAACGATTGGCGAAAGGTAAAGGTAAAGTGAATGAGAATGTTCCAGTGCAGAGGAATGAAAAAGAAACGTCACTGAAAGATGTAGAAGAGTTTATGCGTCTTATCCCTAAGAGTGACTATAAAATTGTTGAGTACCTTCAACAAACGCCATCGAAGATCTCCATATTGTCGCTGTTATTGTGTTCTGAAGCCCATAGGAATGCGTTATTGAAAATTCTGGACACGTCGTTTGTACCCCAAGATGTTTCTGTGAATCAGTTGGAGGGGGTGATGGCGCACGTGAATGCAGGCCATAGTTTGGGATTTACGGATTTTGATTTGACTCCGAGGGGAAGAGAGCATTATATGGCGTTGCACGTCTCAGTTGAATGCAGGGGCACAGTCATGTCCCATGTGCTGGTAGATACCGGGTCTTCCTTAAATGTGCTGCTAAAGAAAGCAATGATGAAATTGGATATCAGGGGAATCATTTGTACGCCTAGTGACTTGGTGGTTAGGGCATTTGATGGTACACGGAGGTCAGTCTTTGGATCTATAACTTTGCCTCTGCAAGTGGGACCGAAGGTTTTTGAAACGGAATTCTACATTATGGACATCCAGCCAGCGTATAGTTGTCTTCTTGGACGACCATGGATTCATGGTGCTGGGGCCGCCACATCTACCTTACACCAAAAGCTGAAGTACATGGTGGGGGACAGTGTGGTCACAGTTTGTGGAGAGGAGGATATACTGGTCAGCCATTTGTCATCATTCAAGTACGTGGAAGTCGACGGTGAAATCCATGAAACACCCTGTCAATCCTTTGAGGGGTTACGCATTAAGGACAAAGTTCCAGGGCCAAGAAAAGCATCAGAGGTGGCAGTGTCGTCATACAAAGAGGCTCAGGCTCTGGTGAAGACCGGCGAGACCAAGGGCTGGGGCAAGGTTTTGGATAATCCCGTGAAAATGGACAGATTTGGGCTTGGATATCAACCTTCATCATCATCGCCTACTGCAGGGGCACCCCGTTTCAAAGGACCAATAACGATTACGGCTGGTGGGGTATATCACGAGACCATCTGTGATGTTTCCGATTCTGAAGAGGGAGACAGCGACTGCGACATGGACGCCTGGATTCAGCCGAGCGTGCCAGGACAAGGGCTTTGCAATTGGTCTATTCAGGAGACTGTTCCTGTGACAACTAAATAATAATACTTTGTTTTCTTAATTGTTGAACAATCTGGTGTCCTGCCCGGGCATCGTGATTTTGCTTAGGGCCATTCTATTATGTACATTGCACTGTTTAATCGTTAAATAAAAGGCGTTTTTCATGTACAAAAATTGTGATCCCTGTTTTTCCTGTTTTTATTTTTACAATAAAATGGCAACGTGGTTATTCGCTTTGTATGTGTTTTGAAGCATTTAACCATTTCCTTGCAGGGTTACTATTTCAGACGACATCTATGAACCGCCTATGACTCACTTCGACTTTGAGCACCCGGTATTTCAGGCCGAAGAAGAGATTGTTGAAGATGGCGATGTTCCAGAAGAGTTGTCTTGGTTGGTAAAACAAGAAGAAAGAATCATTCTGCCTCACGAGGAAGTCATTGAGATCGTCAATCTGGGGTCGGAAGGGGTTGAAAGGAACATCGGTATAGGGGCTGCGCTGCAGAGCAACGTCAAGCGAAGACTGGTTGAAATGCTCAAAGAGTACAACGATGTTTTTGCTTGGTCGTATGAGGATATGCCTGGGCTGGATACGGATATGGTCGTGCACCGTCTGTCGCTAAAAGAAGAATTCCCTCGGTTAAGCAGAAGCTCCGAAGAACTAGACCGGACATGGCTGTGAAGATTAAGGAGGAGGTTCAAAAGCAGTGGGATGCTGGTTTCCTAGCTGTTACAAAATATCCCTCATGTGTCGATAATATTGTGCCAGTGCCAAAGAAAGACGGTAAAGTGAGAATGTGCGTAGATTACCGTGATTTGAACAAAGCGAGCCCGAAAGATGATTTCCCACTTCCTCACATCGATGTGCTGGTCGATAACACTGCTCAATTCTCCGTATTCTACTTCATGGATGCTTCTCGGGCTATAATCAGATTAAAATGGCGCCAGAAGACATGGAGAAGACTACCTTCATTACTCCCTGGGGAACATTTTGTTACAAAGTGATTCCCTTCGGATTGAAGAATGTTGGGGCAACGTATCAGCGTGCAATGACGACTCTCTTTCATGACATGATGCATAAAGAGATCGAGGTTTATGTTGATGATATGATTGCCAAATCCCAGACGGAGGAAGAACATTTGGTGAATCTGCTGAATTATTCAAGAGGCTTAGGAAGTTCAGGTTGAGACTGAACCCTAACAAGTGCACCTTCGAGGTGAGATCGGGTAAACTGCTGGGGTTTATCGTGAGCGAAAGAGGAATAGAAGTTGATCCTGCGAAAATAAAAGCAATACAAGAAATGCCGACGCCTAAAATAGAAAAAGAGGTACGCGGGTTTTTAGGAGGTTGAACTACATCGCTCGGTTCATATCTCACCTAACAGCTACGTGTGAGCCATTATTCAAGCTGTTGAAAAAGGACCACGCTGTGACCTGGAATGAAAATTGTCAAAAGGCGTTCGATAAAATAAAACAGTATTTGCAGGAGCCTCCTATTTTGATACCTCTAGTGGCTGGGAGACCCTTGATTATGTATTTGACGGTTCTTGAGGGAGTATGGGTTGTGTTCTCGGTCAACATGATGAGACAGGGCGTAAAGAGCATGTGATATACTACCTGAGTAAAAAGTTTACGGACTGTGAGTCTCGATACTCAATGCTCGAAAAAACCTGTTGTGCGCTAGCCTGGGCCGCCAAGCGTTTGAGGCAATACATGCTAAATCATACAACCATGCTCATTTCGAAGATGGACCCTATCAAATACGTATTTGAAAAGCAGGCATTATCGGGGAGAATTGCCCGTTGGCAGATGGTTCTGACCAAATATGACATCCAGTATGTTTCACAAAAGGCTATAAAAGGGAGCGTGTTATCGGAGTATCTTGCTGAGCAGCCTATTGAGGACTACCAATCGATGAGGTTTGATTTTCCTGACGAGATATCATGTACCTGAAGATGAAAGATTGGGAAGAACCGTTGCCGGATGAAGGGCCAAAGACAGATTCCAAGTGGCAG
Source organism: Lathyrus sativus (assembly GCA_963859935.3). Classification (NCBI taxonomy): domain Eukaryota; kingdom Viridiplantae; phylum Streptophyta; class Magnoliopsida; order Fabales; family Fabaceae; genus Lathyrus; species Lathyrus sativus. The sequence goes on along the minus strand of CAWUDS030005680.1, from coordinate 42,010 downwards.
TTGATCTTTGACGAGCTGTAAACTCCTATGGCAGCGGAATAGGGGCAATCATCACTAGTCCACATGGGTCGCACATCCCATTTACTGCTCGATTGACCTTTCTGGTTACCAATAATGAAGCCGAATACGAAGCTTGTATTATGGGGCTTGAAGAAGCCATTGATTTGCGAATCAAAAATCTGGATGTATACGGAGACTCAGCTATGGTGGTGAATCAAATAAAAGGAGAATGGGAAACACGTCAGCCCAATTTGATACCGTACATGAATTATTCAAGGAGATTGTTGCCTTTCTTTGACAAGGTTGAACTGCATCATGTGCCGCGAGCAGAAAATCAGATGGCTGACGCCCTGACTACGTTGTCTTCCATGTATAAAGTTAACTTCTGGAACGAGGCTCCCAGGATTGTTATCTCTCGGCTTGATAGGCCCGCATTCATATTTTCCATTGACGAATTATCTGATGATAAGCCCTGGTACTTTGACATCCAGAATTTCCTGAAGAACAAGGAGTATCCGGCTGGGGCATCCAGTCGAGATCAGAAGACTCTCAGGAGATTGGCTGGAAATTTCTATCTGAATCCGGACGGTGTCCTATACAAAAGGAATCACGACTTGGTGTTGCTACGCTGTGTAGACGAGAAAGATGCGAAGTTTCTCATGGAGGAAATACATGAGGGTACGTTTGGTACACATGCTGGTGGGCATGCCATGACCAGAAAGCTGCTGCGGGCAGGTTATTACTGGCTAACTATGGAAACTGACTGTTTCAAGTTTGCGAAGAGGTGTCATAAGTTCCAGATCTATGCGGATAAGATCCATGTGCCTCTGAGTCCTCTGAACGTGATGTCATCACCGTGGCCATTCTCGATGTGGGAATTGATATGATTGGAAAGATTGAGCCGACGGCATCTAACGGACACCGGTTCATTTTGGTAGCAATTGATTATTTTACCAAATGGGTGGAAGCGCATCATATGCTAATGTGACCAAGCAGGTGGTAGCCAGGTTTATCAAACGAGATATCATTTGCAGATATGGAATCCCTGAGCGGATTATTACCGATAACGGTTCGAACTTAAATAACAAGATGATGAAGGAGCTGTGTCAAAATTTTAAGATTGAACATCACAACTCTTCTCCTTACTGACCCAAGATGAATGACGCTGTTGAAGCTGCCAATAAGAACATAAATAAGATTGTTCAGAAGATGGTGGTGACCTATAAGGACTGGCACGAAATGCTACCTTTCGCTTTGCACGGTTATCGTACGACGGTACGCACATCGACCGGAGCAACCCCCGTTCTCGTTGGTATACAAAATGGAAGCGGTGTTACCACTGGAAGTTGAGATTCCTTCCCTGAGGGTATTACGAGATGTCCCAACTCGACGAGGCAGAATGGGTGAAAGACAGGTTGAATCAGCTGAGTTTAATGGATGAGAAGAGGCTAGCTTCTCTAGCATACGGTCGGTTGTACCAGAGCCGGATGAAGAAAGCGTATGATAAGAAGATACATCCTTGGAGCTTTCAGACGGACGACCTTGTGCTGAAAAGGATTCTCCCACCATAAACAAACCAGGGGCAAGTGGACCCCCAATTACGAAGGGCCATACGTTGTCAGAAAAGTCTTTTCAGGAAGAGCTTTGTTGCTGTCCACCATGGACGGTGAAGACTTTACGTCGCCTGTGAATTCGGACGCAGTTAAAAAATACTTTGCTTAAAATTGACCCGCTGGACAAAAAAGAGAGTCCAGGCAAAAATGGGGCATCCCGGCGAACCAAAAACAGAATAAAAGGTTCGGGCAAAAGTTAGGGATAAAATTGAAAAAAGATGTACACCCGCGAAGTTGAAAACCTACACTGGGCGGCTTCGGAAAAAAAGGGGTATCCCGGTGAACTGAAAACCCGAAAAGGGCGGTTCACGCAAAAGTTAGGGATTTAAGAAGCAAATGACTGCGGTCCGAATGTGATACCGCATTGCTTGTTGGTTGGGAGAATACTTTGGGGATGCGTTTATCAGATACAATCTCTTCAGAAAGTTGAATACCGGGAAAGCGCCAGAGTCAGGCGAGTCATAGGAGAATCAGCTCATGATGTTTGTCTGCACCACGTTGCCGACATGTGCGCAAATTTGATTTGTCATTGTATTTATGCTTCCTGTGCATACTTGTATATTTGTTGTGCGTAACTTCCTCTTTTCAGGGGTTACATCCAGTGTACAAAACTCTGCCCATTCAGGGGCCCAATCAATAAAACATGTTATTCAGTATTTGATGCTTGTTCTTTACTGTTTTGTATGTGAAAAACGCCAATGTTTTGATAAAACTAGCAGTTGCATAACGTTGCTGGCCCTTGCCAATGATTGCTAAAACTTCGAATTGACTGAAAATGATGTCACTAATGCTAACTTGAATAGATTTGATTGTATAGACTTGTCTTGTCTCGTTTGCGGTGTTGCAGGGTTCTTGCCCATGTGAAGTGGACGACCAGAAAATTGTAGTCCTAACCAGAGGCTCTTGACGAAACGACTTGAGCATTATGTGAAGTGAATCCCCATGCAGGTCACGCTTCATTCCCTGAAGCTGAGATGACACTGTTCTTTACTGAAGAAGGATCAATTTCCCCAGCTAGTCGCGGCTTATCCAAAGGATGTTCTCCAGCAGGTCAAGGTTAATGCTCGCCACATGATGTCTATCCTCAGTCCCGAGTTTGTAAACTGTAGCCGGATGGTTTACTTTCCCCAGAAGGGTCGTCTACCTTCAGCAGAGTTTGATAACTTTAAGAGTTTGTAAGCTGTATTCAGATAGTGGTGTTTCTCCAAAAGGATTCCTTATCCTCAGCGGAGTCGTTTAGTTTTCAGTGGATTAATAATTCCAGAGTTGTAAACTGTGCCCAGACAGTTCATTATCCCCAGTAGGGTTACTTATTCTACCCCAGTGGAGTCACTCCCCATTTCCAGCGGAGTTGGTTAATATTCCCCGAGAGAGTTGTCTCTTCCCCAGCGGAGTTTTCTCTCCCCAGCAGGTGTTATTCTTTCCTCCCAGTGGAAATCGAAGGTTTAAAGCTCTCCCCGGCAGAGTTGGTTGTATGTCCTGGCATTTATTTTGCCGGAATACTTGGTGGTACCCGTTCCTTCCCCAGCAGGGTGGTATTTGTCCTCAGCATCCGTGTTGAAGCAAGCTTATCAGAGCTGTTCCCGACAGCCGGAACCTGCATTTGCATGCATTATCATATTTGTATCTACCCAAACGTGTAGCATTTCCATGCTGTATGGAACATTACGCCATTGTCAAACATGCGCATTTTGAAGCATAAGCCAGGTTGGTTAACCTTTTGCTTTCAGGTGTGTTTCTCGACAGGAGTATGGAGTTCTAAAGCTCAGATGTCTTTTCAAACAATCAAGGTCTTGCCGTGAGACATATGATGATGTGATTCAGTTTATTATCATCCCCACAGAGTTACTGGTTGTGGTTTTCTCGTAGCCGATCAGCGGACTATTTTGGCAAGTTTGTTGCTGCAGTAGCATCTCCGAGTTCCAGGAATCAAAATTTCAGAAGTGGTCGCTTATTGTCAGAACGGGTGTCGGTCATGGGGTTTTCAGGATATCCCCAGCCGTGTTGATAGAATTTATTCGTGTTGACGAATTATTTCTTCCGTGTTGACGGAATGTGAGTCCTGATGAGGACAATTTATGCCTATGTTGATAGGATTTATTCGTGTTGACGAATTACTCTCTCCGTGTTGACGGAATATGGAGTCCTGTTGAGGACCAAGATTGATCTCTCCGTGATGACGAAATAGGGAGTCCTGATGAGGACAATTTATGCCTATGTTGATAGGATTTATTCGTGCTGACGAACTGCTCCCCCCGTGTTGACGGAATATGGAGTCCTGATGAGGATAATTTATGCCTATGTTGATAGGATTTCTTCGTGTTGACGAATCGATTTTCCCGTGGTGACGGAATATGGAGTCCCATTGAGGACGAAGTTTGCTTTCTCCGTGTTGACGGAATATGGAGTCCTGATGAGGACAAGTTTATTCCTCCGTGTTGACGGAACGTGCGTCCTGGTGAGGATAATTTATGCTTATGCGGATAGGATTTCTTCGTGTTGACGAAATGGGAGTTCAGATATGTACAAGAATGGTATTCCTATGATGATAGGATTTATTCGTGTTGATGAATCTATTTTTTCCTCGTGTTGACGAGACGTGAGTCCTGACATGGACAAATTTATTCCTATGTTGATAGGAGTTCCTCGTATTGATAAGACGCAGATAAGAGGTCATTGCCTATGCTGATAGGATCCCCTTGTGGTGACGAGATGCGGAAAACTCATCCCCAGCGAAGTCGCCGGGATTTCTCCATGTTAATGGAATATGGAGTCCTGATGAGGAAAAGTTTGATTTCTCCATGTTAATGGAATATGGAGTCCTGATGAGGACAATTTTGATTTCTCCATGGTGACGGAATGAGGAGTCCTGATGAGGGCAAGTTTTATTCCTATGATGATAGGATTTTTCCGTGATGATGAATTTATGGCTTTTCGTGTTGACGAAATTTTGAGGACAATCGTGGATAAGGTTTTTCCTGTGATGACGGGATCTTTACTCGTGTTGACGAATTTGTTTCTTTTCTTGTGTTGACAAGGTTAGTCCAGTCGTGGACAGAGGTGTTTTTGCAAAGATAGTTCAGTACCCGTGGTGTTACATGGGTGGTGGGAGTCAAAATCAGAATCAGTCCGACGAATGATCGGTTGTTACCGTAACAATCAGGTTCACTCGACGAATGTCGTTCCCCAAGCAGTGATGCAGTTTATTTCTGCGGTTGGCAAATTTCAGGGTTTCTTTGGTATTCAACCGTCTCGTACCTCGAATGTTTGAAGGCCGTTCGCTCTTCACCCAGTCGGGTCCAAGCCGCTTAAATAGGGGCAGCTGTTGCACCCCGAAATTTGACCAACCGGTTCCCATATCTGGTTTATGTTTCAACGCATTCTGCATTCGCATTCGCATAGTGCATGCATTGCGTTTTCTCAGTCAGATTGATTTTATCGGGATTGCAGCCCCTGGCGTTTCAGGCAGTTCAGGCCGGTTTAAATAAGCGTATTTTAAGGATTGGTGCTCGTTCCCTGTGTTTTCGGGCCATCTCGATGCCCGGGTTTCGTTATGGGTGTGCAATCGTTTTATAATCGATTTAATCGGCCTCCTAGCATTTTTAGGATTTTTCTTTTATTTTCTAGATATTAATGCATTTAATAGATTTTAATAGGGTTATTTGTTTTGTTTATAGAATTTAATAGATTTTTTTAATAGTTTTTTTAGAGTTTTAAATGAATATTTTTTTAGAGATTTTATTTTTTTAGATATTAAATTCCTTTTAATAGAATTTTTTTAATAGATATAACTAGATATTATTTTTCTTAAATAGGAGTAGACTTTTAAAATGGATATTCATGTTTTTTTTAGATTTTTATTAGATTTTAATTGTTTTTAAAATTTAATAGAATAGATTTTAAATAGGATTAATGTTTTAGATTTTATTAAGTTTTAATTGATTTTTCAGATTTAATAAGATAGATTTTTAAAATTGGAATTTAATGTTTTTTAGATTTTTATTAGAGTTTATTTATTTATTTTAGATTTAGTTAGATTTTTTAAATAGTTTTTAGATATTAAATAATTTTTTCTGTTTTTTTAATAGATTAGTTAGGATTTTATTATTAATTTTCATTTTAGACTTTAATTAGGGTTAATTAGGGATTTTAATTAGGTTTTAGTTAATTTTCGTTTTATTTTAAATAGGGTTTTTATTATTAAATTTTTGTTAGTTAATTAGTTAATATTCATTTTGTGGGTTAAGTGGTCCTTAATCAGGTTTTATTATGAGTGATTAGCAACTGGGCCAGTATCCAAGTCAGAAAGCCCAAGTCCAAGGTCCAAGTTCGTGCCAGGTGTCCTATAAGTATGCTGCCACGCGTGTATTCCACGTCTTAGCCACCTCATTTTCTCAGACCCCACTCTCTCTGCCACCTAGCACCCCACGTGTAACCCTCTAATCCTCTCTCAGTGCCACTTGTCCACCACCGACACCACACACCTTGCATGAGCGCCACCTGGTATCCCACTAACTCCCCCTCGCCGGAGTGCATGCAGCCACCGTCCTCCTCCGTCGTAACAGTCACCGGAGTCTGTTGAGACCGCCGGAAACTGCATTTTTCCCAGATTTTTTCCTCCTCTCAACATCAATCCTCACCGATCATCCTCCATCCATCATCGCCGGAAAATTTCTCCTCCCCGAATCTTCATCAATCTTCAACGTTTTTCCAGCAAGCCGATCATCATCAAGAACACCTTCATGTTCATTCATCCACCATCTCGTTTATCTGAGTTTTTTCCAGAAAACTACAACTCAAGAACCTCAACGAATCAAATTAGTTCTTCGTCCGTTTCTTTAGATCTTCCTCAAACCACCGGGAACTCCAGAATTCTTACAAGATCTTCATCAATCTTCGTTCATCATTTTCCCAGATCTCCGAAGAACATTCATCGTTCGCCCAGAAATTCCTCCAGATTATCCTAATCTCTAGTTTTTGTTTAGATCTTCGCAGATCTTCATATCTTCAACTAAAATCTTCAGCTACGTTCATCAAAGTCCCCGATCTTCCTCGATTTGCAGATCTTCGCGCATCTGGAACCTCGCCATCCTCATCGTTTCCCAGCATTCATCGTTTTCATCAGATTCTCCAGGTTCTTGTTCTTCCTTCTCTAACTCATAAACATGCTTGCTGTTTGGTTAGCTGGATTTAGTTTATCTTTCGAGTGCTAGGTTGGACTTGAGATTAGGGTAGATCTTGGTGTTAGGTTTGAATATCAGAAGTTTGTGAGGCGAGTATGTTAGGGATTAGCGTTGTGGGCTGAGTTTCGAAGGGTTGATTGGTGATGGCGTTGATAATGAAGGTTGATGTTGATTTAGGTTCAGAGGGTTTCAGTGAGAGAGATGGAGAAACGGCGCTAGGGTGGGGGGAGAGTGATAGTGAACAGTGATAGAGGGAATGAGGTTAGGGTTTGTGGTTAAGCTGAGGTAGTAATGGATCTGGGCCTTAGGCCCATTGCACGTGTGCTGATCATACTCCCCATGTTTCTCGTGGCACCCCTCTCCCCCATGCGTTTTGGTTTGGGCCTAGCCCAAACCTGCTACTCACACCCCCCCGTTTAAAGCCCAACCTGGATATCAAAGCGAATTCGTCACTATCGGCACCCCCCCCCCCCCCCGTTTGTTTTTTTTTGGTGTTTTTTTCTGAAGTAGATTGGGCCCAGCGCAGTGTTATCTGCACCCCCCCTCCTGGGCCCAGTGCATTTCTGAAGTGAAATAAATTGCTGTTGCCACCCCTTTTTTTTTTCAATTTTAATTGAATTTTCTTTTTTCATATTATTTGCATATAGTTTACTACAAAAATCATAATAAATCCAAAATTAATCAGAAAAATATTTCAAAAATACCTCCATGATCTTGGATTTATTTATGATTTTAAGAAAATAATAAATTCCATATTCACCCATTTTTCAATTTAATTTGATTTTTCCCCATTTTATTAATTTCTTTAATTTTGTACATTGGATACATGTTTTTGTGAATTTGCTTGTGACCAATTGGTGAATAGTTTTGAGTTGATTCTTGTTGGGTTGCTTAGATTAGAAGTATAGGTTCCCTTAGAGATTTATCTCACATTTTTGTGATTTAATCTTGTTTAGTTTTGGTTAGAGAACATTAGGGTGATAGTATTAGGGTTAAACTCAACATAGGTGCATTATAACATTTTATTTTGGGGATTTTAGCATGGATTAGGTTCTGGGACATATAGGGTATGTAGGGTAGATATAGAAATCCCCTTAGAATTAATATTAGTATTTTAAATACTATATTACTATTTTTAGTATATTTTACAAATGGAGTGTTTGTCTGGTGTTCCCACTTGGGGTTTATATTTGTTTGCTTGGGCTTTTGGGCTTTCCTATGGGGTATGGGGCTTGGTTTGAGCTTGTGGAGCATAAAGACATTAAAAGAGAAGATTGAAGATGATAATCAAATGTTGAAGCTTGAAGATTGTTTGTGCTGGGAGTGGATTGAAGACCTAGGAAATAATAGGAATAAACAGAGCCTTATAATAGACTGGATTGTTTGGCACAAACATGGATAGCTTCATGTGCTTCCATTCCTCTCTATGACATAAAGTCCCTCTATGGTATTCACCTCCCTCCTTTGGAGGGATAAGTGGCCTTACCTTAGAGGTAGAACTTTGAGAGAACCATTCTTCTATAATGTTAAATTGTTTGTAGGCTTCCTTTGGTAGTCAATGAACTGTTCAACATTCAACTCATCTTGTTAAGTGACTATCATCTAGGAGAGCTTTCCTTGAAGAAAGAAGCCATTGAATATAGATATGAGGATAAAAGATTGACAAAGATGAAGATTATTCACGTCAAAACTGTGCAGCTGTTAAAGCTAGGGTTTACTGCTGTTTGGAGCTATCTGCTGTCTGATGTTGTCAACTGGTTAAGATTCTGTGCTTGCTTAAGCTTGGTGATTTCTTGGAGATGGAAGCTTGTTGTAGATTGGGTATCATTGGAGTTTGACTTTGGAGTTCGATTGAAGATGTTACTGTTTTTCCGTTAATCAACTGTCAGAGTTGGATGTTTTTAGAGCTGCTGCTGTAGGAGCTGGTGTGCTGTCAGAGCTGGTTTTGGGGTTTATTTTTCTTTGCTGTATTGTTTGTTAATTTTCCCTTAGGTTTGAAGTGAAGCTGTTTCACTTTGCCTATTGTTTTCTCAGGTTCGAGGTTGAGTGGGACTCCCTCACCTCGCTTGTACTGCTGCATTCATGCATTTTACTGCTTTACTGTATATTTGATGTTTCTTTTCCGTCTATCCCTTAGGATCTCTGTTTCTCTCTGCGCAAGAGAGAAATATGACAGACATTAGGTTTTAATCCATGCATGACAACATTAGGGTAGGTTTTGATTCCCATTTTTAAACCCTAGGTTTAGAGTTCTTTCTCTTCTATCTCAAAACAATCAAAAACACAGTAATAAGATTTCAAACGTCAATAAAAGACAGTTCTTACGTAAAAGACTGTAAACCAATCAAAAACGTCATTTTTGTCCGCTTGGACCCGTAATCAGGAGAAAGCTTTCTTCAGAAGGATAAAAAAAAACAGTCAGACAAATCTGTGTCTTCCGTAGCTCGAACTACGTTTGCTCTGATCTTTCATGCTGTATGAAAGTACGTAGGCATAGGATGCGATATCCTAGCGAGCAACCTTCCCCTCCTTTCCCGTAGGTAGGCGAACTACGTTGACTTTGATTTCTCGTTCTAGACGGGAATACGTAGGCATAAAGTGCGATACTTTGCCGAGTCATTTTATTTTCTTTTAACCCCAGACCTGTAGAGTAGATAGAATAACAATCTGTACTAGAAAACAAGCGTGGATCCCGTTGAGTACGACGAACGTGAGGGGTGCTAATACCTTCCCCTTACGTAACCGACTCCTGAATCCATGAATTTGGTTGCGACGGCCATTTCCTTTCCCGTCTTTGCGGTAGGTTTTTCGAGTGTTTCCTTTCCCTCCATTTGGATAAATAACGCACGGTGGCGACTCTTCTGTTCAGTCGGCGCCGATTTTCGCAGTAGCGACAATCTTGATAGCTCTTTTGTCTACTCTAGGATGCCTTCATCTTTTCTCTGATCATATGAATTATCTCATTAGTCTGTTGCATAATCTCGGGTCTAAGCACAGTGCTCTCACCCGACTCATACCAGCATAGGGGTGTTCTACACCTCCTACTATATAATGCTTCGAAAGGCGTCTTTTGATACTAGAATGGTAATTGTTATTATAGGTAAATTCAATCAATGACAAATGGGTATCCCAAGCACCTCCTTACTCGAGTATACAAGCTATCAACAAGTCTTCCAGTGACTAAAAATTCCACTCAGATTATCCATTTGTCTGCGGATGATAAGCAGAACTCAACTTCAAAATGGAACCCAAAGCTTCCTGCAAGCTCTTCCAAAATCCGGAAGTAAACCTTGGGTATCTATCAGAAACTATGTTCGATAGAACCCCGTGCAACTTCAGTATTATTCTGATGTAAATCTCCACTAAATTTGATAAATAAAAACGGATGTTAATCAGTATAAAATGTGTCGATTTTGTCAGTTTATCCACAATCACCCAAATAGTATCAAAGCCTCTTGCGGTATTCGGTAAACCAGTCACAAAATCCATCGCAATACTATCCCACTTTCACTCTTGTATTTCCATTGGTTTCATCAAACCGGAAGGTTTTTTATGTTCCACTTTTGACTTCTGGCAAGTTAAACAAGCATACACAGATCGAGCTATATCTTTCTTCATATCTGGCCACCAAGAAAATTTCTTAAGATCCTGATACATTTTCATAGCTCCTAGATGAATACTCAAGATACTCCTGTGGCTCTCCTCTAAGGTTATTTTTCTCAATTCTGGACTATCCGGCACATAAATTTTGCCTCAAAATGTCAACATACCAAAATCATCTAGCTTAAAGTCACCTTCTGCATCCGACCCTCCAGCGGTCATAAAATCCACCAGCTTCAAATTGAATTTTTTACTCTCTCTAACCTCATTAAGGAACTCATTATTAACCTTCAGAAAACCCAACATCACACTCTCATGAGTCAATTCACAAACCATGCTCAAGTTTCTAACTGTTCAATTAAATCCAACTCCTTAATCATTAATGTCAACATGTGAATCGTCTTCCGAGTTAAAGCATCTGCCACAACATTAGCTTTACCAGGATGATAACTCAAGCTAAAATCATAGCCCTTCAAGAACTCCAACCACCTTCTATGTCTCATATTTAATTCTTTCTGGTGAAATAAATATTTCAGACTTTTATGATCAGTGAACACTTCAAAACTTGATCCGTATAAGTAATGTCTCCATTTTTTCAACACAAAAACCACTGCAGCTAACTCAAAATCATGAGTAGGATAATTCCTTTCATGTACCCTCAATTTTTGTGAGGCATAAGCCACGACCTTACCATCCTGCATCAATACTCCGCCTAAACTCATTTTAGATGCATCACAATACACCACGAAAGGTTCATCTGCCTTTGGTAGAACCAATACTAGTACCGTAGTCAACATCTTCTTCAATTCCCTGAAACTCTCTTTGCATAAGATGTCCCACACAAAGGCTTAACCTTTTATAGTCAATTAAGTCAGAGGAAAGGCCAAATTAAAAAACCATTCGATAAACCTGCGGTAATAACCTACTAAACCTAAGAAAGTCCTAATCTTCATCACTGATTTCGGAGGTTCCCACTGAAGTACCACACTTACTTTGGATGGATCCACGGATACGCCATCACCAAAATAACATGTCCCAACAAACTCGCCTCATGTAGCCAAAATTCACATTTTGAAAGTTTCACAAATAACTTATTATCTTTCAACACTTGCAATGCAATCCTCAAATGTTCTGCATGATCTCTTTCTGACTTGGAATTGTCATAACCTAAGTTTTGAACATAAGACTTCATATCATTGTGCAAATAATCATCACAATATGGATGTATTTTCATACCTCACCAATCTTTTCAAGGATTGTTGAGTATTCACCTTAACCAAAAATTAGGGTTTTGAGCCCTCTCAGAGCATTCAGGAAAATGATCAATCTAGAATTGACACGATCTTCAAATTTCAAGCCTATCAAACATTCATTAAGGATATAGAGATCCTCCCCATCAATAATTTAGCACAAGATTGCATCATTCCAAGTTAACTAAGCCTTAAGACCATCAGTGTCACCAAATTAGGGTTTTGATTGACCAAGACTTCCAAAGAGAAATTTTCATCTGGGCGTGAGCCAATACTTCAATATATTTTTCAAGAAGCTCAAAAAAACCTCATGAGTCCATTCATAAGTTCAAAATAGACCCAAGGGTTGTATCTATCAAAAATCAGGAATTAGGGTTTTGACCTAATTCAACCTCTATGTTGAATTTTGAAGTAAGGCATGATACAAGACCTCAATATATGTTCCAAGGACCTTAAATACATCATATTAATCCACTCACAAGATTGGATTGGTTCAAAGAACTTGATTCATAAGAAATACAAGGATTCAAATTCATCTGGACTACAAACTAGGGTTCCTGACAAGAAGTCAACAATACCTTTGACTTTTGAACAAGACATGATCTCAAACCTTGGGACACGATTCAAGACACTCAAAAATACCTTTTGAATCTATCCATTAGGTTCAATTTATCCCAAGGGGTTGATTTCATAAAGCATCACAAAGTTCAAGTTTCATCTAATGTAAAAAGTCAACTGTGATCAAAACCAAGTTTGACTTTTGGGATTCTTTGGCAAACATGGCCTCTTTAAGTCAAGAACAAAATTAACTTATGATTTGGATCATGGTAAATTAATAAAAATCAAGAAAAGTAAGGTTATTGCAAAAAGGACCACCTTGAGAAACTTGAAATTTCACTAAGTTATGGAATGAACTTGATTTTTACCCAACTTTGCAAGGCCATACCTTGTGATCCAAACAACCATTTTCTCTCATCCAAAGCTCAAATGATAGATATTCTTACATAAAACAAGATTTCAAAGCAGAAGTACCCCCAAAAAATGCTTGGATTCTGAGATATGAGGCGTTAAAGTTAGGGTTTCATGAGATTTTGAACTTTGACACTTAAATTTTTTTAGGCAGAATGTGCCTCATGTTTTGCCCAATTTTAGAGGTATTTTTCATTATGATCCAAGATGAATCAAGACCAAATGTAAACATCAAATTTGAAGTATGAGATACAAGCTTTCTAAAAAGTGAAATAACGTCCATTAATTCAACTTGAGCAAGAAGTTATGAATCTCACAACATGACATAAAACACTGGTTTTTTAAGACAACGTTGGCACATAACTTGCATCCCACGATTTCTTGAGCCTATTTTGGACACTTGCATCATTGGATTTCTGTCTAATATCAACATAAATGATGAGGAATATGAACCATAAGGCCAAAGAGTCAAGAACTTAGGTTAGCATGTGCAAATCCATCATCACATGAGCCTTGAATTTCAATTTTGCATTATGCATTAATATGATGCATAGAGGTGGCATGAATCAAGCACAAACCAGTCAAGATATATCCAAGAATTAGAAGACTTTAAACCTACAAAAATGATTGGAGTCAATGCCTAGCTATGCTAGAGGAGACTTATGATACCTTAGACTTTAAGTCATGCCACATGACAAAATCCATTGGACAATAGAGTGATCCCTCATCTATTTACTATTCCTCCAAAAAAACTTGTTCTCCTATAAATAGGGATCATTTCTGATCATTTGAGACACACCAAAACAATACCAAAGACTTGTTTTCTCCCTCTCACTCTCCCTCTCTTACTTCAAGTTTCAAAGTTCAAAGGAGCAAATTGAGAATTCTCAAAACCAGAGCCTAAACCACCCAAGTAACCATCCAAACAAATCACAAATCATCCATTGGAGGTGTCCAAACCCTCATCTTCATCTCAAATCACAAAAATCAGAATTCAACCATCAAAACCTCACATTTTGACTTTTCTGCATTTTTCAAGCCATATCTTGATCCAGTAACTTTCAAAACCAAACAACACCTTAAACACACTCTCATATACATCCCTAATATGTCCCAACAAGTGTTCCTCAACTGTATCACCATTTGAGGGAGTTGTTATTTTGACCACTTTTGCAAGAAAGGTGTCATGTCTTGTCCTAGCTATGTTGCTTTGTTTCCAAGCATTCAATAGGATAGTTTGAAACATATTAAAGGTGTCCAAAGCATCAAGACACATCTGTAATAACTATCTTGAAAGATCCAAGTTTTCTTCATGAGGTAAATTTTCTCAAAACTTGAACTTGCCAAAATATGTATTGCTTTGATGTACATTGATCATGAACATGTCATGCATATCATATTTGTTGTGTTTGAACTATTTTGTCTTGCTATTATTGATTTTATAGAGTTGTACCATATAACTTGCAAAACATGACCTATTTTGAAACCACTATCGGGTTTTAAAATTTAGGAATTTTTAGAAAAAACTAAGACCACCATTGGATTCCTCATGACATTTTAGGTAGGGTTCATCTTTAGGCGTTTGTCATCGATCTCTGATCCTTCATCTAGAGTTGGTTTGTAACCCAACCTTTGTTGATTGTTCTTTTCCCGAGCGTTGACCTTAATTACTTCTCCCCAACCTTGAGGAAGACCTTCCTTATAGCACTTTTGATACTCTGGACAGAGATGAAAGATGGTCCGCACGTGACAACAACATCCTCAATCAATACAGCATGTGCAATTTCCAATGCCTGGAAAGTTGTTTACAATGCATCTTCATCAGCTTCGATGTACCGGAAGGATGATAGATTGCTCACCATTAAATCTTCTTTGTCGTGTACTCTGACCAACCGATCTTCAGTGATAAACTTCATTTTTTGATGTAATATGGATGTGACAGTGCCCACTGCATGTATCCACGGTCTTCCCAGTAAACAACTGTATGCAAGATTTATATCCATTACTTGAAAAGTAACCTCAAAGACATATGGTCCCACCGTAATTGGAAAATAAACTTCTCCAATTACTGTTCTTCATGATCCATCAAAGGCTTTCATGATCAGAGATGTGGCTCTCATCACAGCTCCTTTATATGCCAACTTGGCCAATGTTCTCTTGGGAATCACATTGAGAGATGAACCAATATCAACAAGTACTCTAGCGAGGGTATTATCTTAACATTTGACGAATACGTGCAAGGCACGAATGTGCTTGTGACCTTCAATGGTTAAGTCATCACTCTTGAAGCTCAGCGTATTGCAAGCTGTGATGTTAGCAACAACGGAATCGAACTGCTCCACAATGTTATCTTTTGTTACATGGGCATGTATTAGTTTTTTAGCAATGCTTGTCGGTGAGCAGGAGAACTTAGCAGCAGAGACATAATTGAGATTTTTGACGGCGTCTGATTGAGCTGGTCTACTACCCTGTAGTAGTTTCGAAGGATTATTCTAAAGAAATCTTCTTCATCTTCCTTCGTGAATTCTTTTTCTTTTGACTTCTCAATAATAATAGGCTCTTTTGATATGGTTTCCTTAGGAATAGTTTCCTTGGGAATGGTAACAATTGCTTTGGGTTGATATATACGACCGTTGCGGGTCATTTTGCTTGCCCTAACAATATTTGTTACATCCTCATGCTCTCTCCCAGCTTTCATATTGTACCAGGAATAATGATATTTCTAGGATACAACCTTTGAATTGGGACCTGGTCCTCTTCTTGGATCAGAATGTGGCTTAGGTTAGCCAACCGTTGGTACTGGGTTGTTGTGGAATACGGGCCTAACAACAGCAGGAGAAGCGGACTTGCTATTTGCAGTGTTGAATACCAGTACTTTTTCATACTTCTTTGGTAAATAGAATATAGGTTCAATCATCGAGATATCTTTTTTTCTCTTTTCCCACATATCTGTAGTTAATCCTTTAACCAGCAGCACATTGTCAAGGTTAGGAGCTCCTGAGCAGTTTAATTTTCAAAGCCCTTTGATTTCACCCTTGGCTCCATCACCAAAAGTTACATAGCTAGTAGAGTGGGATTTGATGTCTACTAAGACATTTTTAATTCATGTCATGTGTCTGGAGAACCCACTGTCAAAATACCAATCTTCCTTAGCTGAGACTTTGAGGGACATATGAGCTATCAAGCTTGTAGCAGCAGCTTTAGGAACCCATTGCTTTGTAGCAGCAGCTTTAGGAATCCATTGGTTTGTAGAAGAAGCTTTAGGAACCCATTGCTTCCTACTAGAAGGAATGTTGTGATTGGGTCTAGATTGAGGAATAAGTTTAGGATACCCATGCAATCTGTAGTAGAAAGGCTTTATGTGACCAAACTGTCCACAGTAATGACATTTCCATCTTTGGAATCTTCTTCTTGGATGGTTGGGTTGACCTCTCCCGTGATGTTGAGACATTTGATGTGACATATTTCGCTTAGACCTAGAAGGATTATGGTGTGAAGAGGTATTACAGTTTGAAGATGGTTTCTTTTCTCCATCAAACCCATCCCAGTCATGTCTCCTGCCCTTTTTCCAACCTGAAGAATTTATCTAAAGTGTCAGTTCCATTATTCAGCATTCTAATAGACTTGGACATTTGATCAAGTTGGGTATTCAACAATGTAACTTCATCATTCAATTTAGAGATAGTTTTAAGATGCTCTTCCTTTTCATTCTTCAGTCTGATTATAAGTTTCTTCTGCTTCTCTCCTTGATGGCATACTTCTTCACTTCTGAGACACAACTCTTTGTAAGAAGCTGCAAGTTCTTCAAAGGTTAATTCATCATCACTAGGGTCTTCATCAGAGTCATATCTCCCAGTCAAAGAAGTCATATATTTAGCAGATTCTTCTTCAAGATCACTTTCAGAATCCTCATCTATCCACGATACAACTAGGCTCTTCTTTAGTTTCTTGAGGTAAGTAGGGCATTCATCTCTAATGTGACCAAATCCTTCACATCCATGACACTGAACCTCTTTGCTTTGAGTGGACTTTTCTTCAGATCTTGTTGTTCTACCAACATCATTAGACTTGCTGATGTCATATGAGTTGTTATTGACATTTGATCTTGACTTCATGTCCATCCACTTTAATTACCTTGTTAAACTGTCTTTCAAGGAGTATTATAGCATTGGATAAGCTTTCATCAGTATCCACATCACATTCATCCTCTCCATCTTCAATATTGGACATAAAGGCTATGCTCTTTTTCTTATTAGATTTGTCACTTATCCCCCACTTCAAAGGTTAAAAGAGATCCAATAAGTTCATCCACCCTCATTTTGCAGATGTCTTGAGCTTCTTTTATGTCAGTTACTTTCATATGAAATCTCTTGGGAAGAGACCTGAGAATCTTTCTTACAAGCTTTTCTTCTGACATCTTTTCACCTAGGGCACTTGAAGCATTGGCTATTTCAAGGATATTCATATGAAAATCATGTATGCTTTCATCATCTTTCATCCTTAAGTTTTCAGATTTGGTAGTTAGTAATTAAAGTCTTGACATCTTTACCTTAGAAGTACCTTCATGAGTAGTTTTGAGTATCTCCCAAGCATCTTTGGCAACTTCGCAATTGTTCACCAATCTGAATATATTTCTATCAATTCCATTGAACAGGGCATTCAAGGCTTTGGAATTTCCAAGAGCCAATTCATCCTCCTCCTTAGTGCATTCTTCCTCAGGCTTCAGGTCAGATGTAGCTTTTCCACTTTCCCAACAGTCACAAGGTGTTCCCATCCTTTTATGACAACTTTCCAAGCCTTGCTATCCAATGATTTCAGGAAGGCCACCATGTGAGGTTTCCAATAATCATAATTATTTCCATCCAGAACAGGTGGTTTGTTCACAAATCCTCCTACTTTGTCCATAGTACCAGAAAGTATCGTCCCTAGATCTCACCCAGAACCAGAGCAGGATGCCTGCTCTGATACCAATTGAAATTCTGGTATCAGATATTAGATGTCGAATGCGATGTTATGAAACTAATATATGTTCAATCATCAATAAGAACAAAGACAAACATATAACAAACTTAAAAAGACACAAGCAATTGTTATCCCAGTTTGGGGAAAACACACCTATGTGTGGGGGGCTACCAAGCCAGGAAGGAAATCCACTAAGTAGAATTAGTTTGAATATATACAGTAAACCCTCTCTAGTTTACCATCTTCTCACCTAATCTCTACCCTTGCAATTTCTACCCAGGGACACTCCTAGATAAGGGACACCTCTCACTCCCCCTTAATCATAACAATGATAACACCTAACAATTAAAAGACTTTAGAAGACACTCTTCAAAGACACAACTTGATCTTGCTTAAAAGCTTCAATCAAGTACAAAACACTCTTGCTCACAAGCTTTGAGTGAACATTTTACAATTAACAACTTAGTCCAATTCACACATTAATATAATGAGTGAATGACTCACAAAATACTAAAACACACAAAAGCTAAACCTTACACAAATGCGCACACTTTAATCCTAGCTTGTATGATCTTAAAGCTAAGGTTTTCACCTCTTTAAATAGCAATACTGAACGGGCTTGGTTGTGGAAAAAGTAACAACAAATTTGAGAAGAAAGCAATATTCATAATTTGCAACAATAAAACAGATTTGATTTGATCAATCAGATCCAATCAAATCTTTCTTCCAATCTTCAATAAAATCTTTTGAGAAAAACTTCATATCAAATCAAATATGATCCACAATATGTGCATCAGAAACGCCTTTGTAAAACACCAAAATCCTCGCAGATTTAACACCTGCTCAGTGCAGCAAGTTTGCACAAAAAGGAATAGACACACAAACACATTCATATAGAATGTTTTGTCCATAACTGTCAGGACATTATGTTTGACATCATGACATAAGTCCTTCTACAACATACACAGCAACCTGCAAAACCTTAAAGACAGATGTCACAACATCATGTAGAACATCTTGTGATTACACCTAGTTTTACCAAAATGCCTGCCAATCAAGAACTAACACAACTAACTTGACCTTGTCTTATATTTCATTGTATGTTTTATATTAATAATGTCATTCCAACATGTGTTGCAAAAACCCTTTTCAAAACAAACTCTCGATTCTTATCGATCCATTTTTGACCTTGTAAGTCGATTGCCTTGTGCATCGCCATCAACCTTGTTCGCATCACCTTAAACCTTTTTTTAGTAAGAAATAAAACCCTTGACCCAACATCAAGTGGTGCTTTTTCTCAAAAAAATGCAAAATCACAATAAAGATACGATATAGGTTTACACGCCATGGGCTTTAAAGTGGTAGAGAAGGAATGAGAATGGAACCCCTCCTACACTCGTTCCGAATATTTTAAATACAAAGGCGCTCGACTTGAATATTCGAGATATTCATATCTACCCAAAAGCCTTTAGTGTGATCCTAATCAAGAACAATTTCTTCTAAAAAATCCTAAAAGACACCAACTCATCAAACTTATTTTCGCCTTAGGGCATCAATTTGAAAACCCTTTTTCAAGGTATAAAATCAACCGACATACAACCATTTCACAAGCCTCCAAAACTACGGAGCTCTGATTCGTCACTTTTTTTAAGTGAGGATACGTATGCACAAGGGCCACAATCCTTGCGAGCACTCTAATAAAAAACCAACCCCTTTTTTCCTTTAAGCAAACAAACTTTTAGATTAAAAACACTCATTCAAGCTAAATAACTTAGAAGGTTCCCATTGAATACGATGGATGTGAGGGGTGCTAATACCTTCCCCTCACATAACCGACTCCCCAAACCCTAAAAACTTGGTTGCGATGACCATAATCGTTTCCTAAAGGTTTTATCGTTATTTCCCTTTCCCTCTTTGGGATAAATAAAATTCAGTGGCAACTCTGTGTCATTTTTCGCGTGGCGACAGCTGGTGACTCTGCTAGGGAATCCTAAGCGAGTCAAGCCTAATCTAGGTTCTTTCGCATGTTTGGGTGTTTTCCTCTTTATTCTTTGCTTGCTTTATCGCTTTCCCTTATTTATTTAATTGTATCTCATCTTATATGGATCTCACGCCTTGAAAATACATACCTCAGACATATGAACTCATGTGCTTGGATTTTGTTCATGCATCCGCTCATACATACATACTTCATAAAAACAAAACTCTTAGTGTCTTGTTCTTGTTGTAGATATAAGAATTTTTCAGAAGCAATCATGATGAATGTGAATCTATGGATGATGAAACTAAACAAGAAGAACGACAGAAAAAGTACTTTCACTTTCAAATAACAAAGATCCTTCAACCGACAGTCTGAAAGCTCTAAGTGCCAGATCACAGCCACTCCAAGCACAAGAAATTTCACAGCTTCTTATGGGAGAATCTTAGATTTGTTGACAGAGAAGATATATGAACTATGAAGCCCTCACATGCCTCAGCTCTACTATGACACTTCTCTCCGTTGTTTCACCTTTGCTGATTTTCAAACAACTCCCACTTTGGAAGAATTCGAGAAGATTTTGAACCTCTCCATCAAAGATCGCAATCCTTTATCTAACTTCAGAATCCTTGAAAGAAATGCTTCACTTTGAAGAATCAGGCTTCAGCCTTATTGATACGCCAATTAGCCACCCATATGAAAGATTGCTCAGAGCTAGATCTCGAGGAAGCTCTTAGAGAACAAGCATGGAAGTATGCCAAAGAGAGAAATGGAAAATATGTGGTAACTAAGTCATTGACACTCTTGGCAATATGGAATTGTGATATTTCCAAATGGTGGAAATTTTGTGGGACCAAGTAGTTGTGGAAATTCTCTTGACCTAGGAACCCCGTGCCTTTCCTCCAAGGTGACTTCTACCATACACTTCATACAAGACATACATAACAAAGGAGGTGGAATGTTCCTTCCCTGTTGCGCCCCACTCTTGCATAAGTGGCTAAGGACCCAAATGCCTGAAAAGGGTCTTTTGCTTCAAGAAATCTCATGGCACTCAAAGATTCGCTTCACTCACCGCTAGTTCCTACTCCCTCTCACACCAACACCAAACATCTCCTCTGAAACCAGAGATATCATCTTTTCTTATGCGAAGAGTTTCCCAATGTGCCCTTTCTTGGGATGGGAACACGAGGTTGCATCAATTACTACCTGGTGTTACTCAAAAGACAGTTTGGACAATCCATGGATGGTCCTCCTAGAGAGGAAGATTTGGTGTCGTTCCTTGTCAATCACGCTCAATCCAAATTCTTCCTCGCAACAATATATGCCACAGAAGGCATGGACCGAACGCCCATAAGAGGTAATCCAAGACAATGGGAGGAAGAAACCAATCTAGCTCGTGAACCCTATGTTCAATGCTTGAAAGAGAGATCGAAAGAAGTCAGATTACCTTTGTCTTGATGCATCTTCTTTCCCATTGAATCCTGGACCTGAATCGATCTTACCCCAAGACATGGAGAAACTTAAGTAAAGTCCAAGAACTTGAGGATGAGAACACTCAACTCCGAATTCAACTCAATGAGACTAAGCAGAAAAGTGAAGCTTGGGAAGACGACAAAGCAAAAAGTTGAAAGAAAAGTTCGAGGATAGTAAGAAAAGGGCTAGGGAAGAGAAAGGAAAGAAAGAATGGGTTGGTGGAGCGCTTAAAAGTGCCAATGCAGACTTGGATCACCAAAATGATAAATTGGACCAAGTGTGGCGAAAGGTCAGAGACTTAAAAAATGATGTAAGAATAGTCACCCAGATGAAGAAATATGAAAGGGAAAACTTTGAAGCCCAGATTCACATTCAAGCTGAAAAACATTATCAAAGACTGCAAGGATCAGTTAGCTCGTGAACTGTTGGAAAAATAGAATGTGCAGTGAGATTTCATACAAGAAGAGTACCAATTGAGTAAAGCTATGGAGAAATCAAGATGTTGAAGGATAGAATATATGATGAGCTTTACCTAGAGTTACAGGATTGTTTCCATTATTGGGAAGAAAGTTGTCGCGAAACAGAAGTTGCGGTACTTCAAAGAGATGACATCATCAACAACCTCCAAATCCTTTATGCTTAATGGAAGAACAAGTATGTGAACCTGGCTGGATTGTCCAATTTTGTGCTTCAACAAATTCCTGAAAAATTGAAGTTTGCAGATCAAGTGATGACTCCTGAAAACACTCTTGTCCCTGTGTTCGTCTTCGTGAATTTTTGCAAGAAAACAGTGGAGGAGCTTGTTACTGATTTAGAGGTAGTTCGCAGAGCCCAAAGAATCACTTTTAGGGTTGACTTGTAATTTGTTTAAGAATTGTATCTCTCATATTTTGTTTGTATTTGAATTCGGCTTCAAGCCTTAATGAAATGAAAGTTTTTTCTATTATATCTCTTCTGATTAATTATAATGGAAAATGTTTATATTCTCAACAATAACTAACAAGGTTACTAAGAGCTTTTCGCATAACATATTCCATATGCATTCATACATCATTCTGCATTCCATAAAATAAAACCAAAACGTACAAAGACTTGACCTCCATTCACAGTAAACAAGCTGACTTCCTGACATCCCTACTCACCCATGGCAATCGAAGATTACTAATGAATCAGATTGAGAAAAATCAAGCCACTTTTAGGGAAGAGATGACCCATATGAAGACTCAGATGGGCCAACTAATGGAAGTCATCCCAGGCTATGGCTAGAGGACAAGAAGAGATGAGACAAGTTGTGGAGAGAAACGCTACCAACACTCCAATTCCTACTACTGCAGGCTCAGTCCCCACTCCTGGTAGTGTCATTCCTACTCCTATAAGTGTAATCCCCACTCCTGGTGGCACAATCCCTACTCCTGCCCGGCGCAGGCGCAGTCGCCTACTCCTGGTGGTTGTGTGGTTCCTCCTCCAATCAATTTTGATGATCACAAAGTTTTATACAACCCTCACGACGACTTGGCCGTAGACGCCTCCGGAGAAATGACTACTGATTTGGAAAAGAAAGTACTGGCCTTAGAAGAGACAGTCAAAGGACTACAAGGCCCAAGGCACTTTTGGGTTAGCATGCCGCAGATATGTGTTTAGTGCCCGGTGTTAAGATTCCACTCAAGTTCAAAAGTCCCCGATTTTGAAAAATACAAAGGGACCAGCTGCCTCTGAACCCACATCTGATCATATTGTAGGAAGATGGATGCCTATTCTGATGACGAAAAACTAATAATGCATTTCTTTCAAGATAGCCTCAGTAGGGCATCCCCTTAAATGGTACATTCAGTTGGAAGGTACATATATCAAGACATGGAAAGAGTTAGCTGAGGCATTTCTGAAGCACTACCAATACAATTCTCACATGGCGCCTAATCACACACAACTCCAAGGTCTGACCCAGAAATCTGGTGAAGCATTCAAAGACTATGCACAAAGATGGAGGGACTTAGCTGCTAGAGTCTAGCCTCCTCTTCTTGAAAGAGAATTGACAGATATGTTCATAGGGACTCTTCAAGGTCCCTTTTCCTAGAGCGCCTGGCTGGATGCACATCCTTTGTATTCTCAAATTTAGTTATGGCTGGTGAGAGGATCCAGAACATGATAAAGATTGGGAAGATTCAGAATGCTGATGGAGTTTCTGGTGGACCTAAGAAGCCCCACCAAGGTTTTGCAAGGAAAAGAGAAGGGGGAAATAAATGTTGCATTGATGGATAAGGGGAAAGCCAGAGCATATCAAGGTTCTTATCATCATGTGGCCGTTGTTACTCCAAATCAACCCCTCTCCATACCTGCAAGCCAACCGACTATTCAAGTCCCCTACCAACAACAAGCACCTCAATGTCAAAGCTATTATCAGGGTCAGCCAAGGCAAAGGAGACCTGATAAAAAATTTGATCCTATTCCAACAACTTATGCTAGGTTGCTTCCATTTTTGCTTAAGGGTTCTTTAGTAGAATTGAGAGAAATGAAAGCTCCCCCAGCTGTCCTACCTCCTGGCTATCATGCAAATGCCCGTTGTGAATTTCATTATAGAGCTCTCAGACATAATATTGAAAACTACAAAGCTGTGAAGTACGTGGTACAAGATCTTATCCATTTGAAAGCTATCAATTTCACCAAAAACACTCCCAATATGACTAATAATCCAATGTCAAACCATGCTACAAACATGATTGAAGAGTCAAGAGGGAAGAAATTGGTGTCAGAAGTTGACAAGATGAAGACCCCCCTTTGCAGTTGTTAAAGAACAATTGCTAATGAGGAATATTATCCTAGGATGTACCGAGGATAGTCAACACTGTATGGAAGATCCCCAAAGCTGTCATGAACTAAAGATAGGCATCCAGAGGTTGTTGGACCAAGGAATCATATTGGTAGAGCAGATATCAAATGCTGAAGAAGTGGCAACTCTGGACATTCCATATGACCCCGATTGATATTCCCTATGATCCGATGGAATTTCCTTATGATGAAGAACTATTGAACAATCTATATGGTCAAAACGGTGTACTACTAACGATTCCGTATGAGCAGCCTCGCGTGCCTCTAACAATTCCATGTGATGAAGATTGGTATCCTGTCCAAATTCCATTGCAAATCCCGTATGATGTTATACCGCTAGCAATTCCATGTGATCAGCCTCGTGTGCCTTTGGAAATCCCTTGTGATCATGATTGGCATCCTATTCAGACCCCCATATAATCAAGCTCGTGAACCACTGCAAATATCGTACGATCAAGTAAAGATCCCACTGTCTCCGCCTTCACTTGCTCCGTTAGTGATATCTACGCCTGCTCCTTTCCCTTTTGAGAGCACTAAGGTTATCCCTTGGAAGTATGATCCAACCGTTTACTTTAATGGGCAGAAGGTGGAGGAGGATGTTATAAAAGCTAACAGCTCTGTAGAGAACATTGTTGGAATATGTGGAATGACTAGAAGCGGGAGGATATTTTGCACCCATACCACCACCAAACAGTACAAATGAGAAGCAGACAACGATTGAGCAGGGGCAGACCTCTACTCAAAAAGGAAATTCCAGTGAAGAAGTTGAAGGATTTATACGAATCATTCGAAAAAGTGATTACAATGTGGTTGACCAACTCAACCAAACACCTTCCAAGATTTCCATGTTGTCGCTACTAATATGCTCCCCTGCCCATCAGGAATCATTGGTAAAGTTTTTAAAGACTGCTCATTGTTGCACCCCCAAAATTTAACCAACCAATTATCGCATTTGGCTTAAGTTTTGACTCATTTTGCATTCTGCATTTACATACCGCATACAGTGCATTTTTTTCAGTCAGAGTGACTTATCGAGATTACAGCCTCTCCTGGTGTTGCAGGCATTTCAGTCCCGTTCAAGTACGAGGATTTGTTTTGAGAATTGGTGCTCGTCCCCGGTGTTTTCAGTTCTCGCTGTTATTTTTTAGGATATTTCGGTGTCCGGTTATTACCGATTATTTCGCTGTGTTCGCCGCATTTTTCTTTCTAATCGATTTAATTGGCTTCCTTGCATTTTTAAGATTTTTCCCCTTATTTTCTAGAATTTTTTAAATATATTTTTAATGGATTTAATTGATTTTTCTAGATATTAAATAGATTTTTTGAATAAGTTTTAATAGGATATTTCTTTTTCTAGAATTTTTTAAATAGATTTTAAAATGTTCTCTTTTTAGAATTTGTTAGATATTAATTGAACTTGTTTAGATATTAATTGGATTTGTTAGAAGTTAATAGATTTAATTCATTAGTAGATTTAATTCTCTTTTAGACATTAAGGGGGTGGGTTAGAAATTAGTAGATAATTTCTCTAAATTTAGTTTCTCTCTTGTTTTAGAATTAATCTTTTAGATTTAATTTTCTTTTAGAAATTAATTAGAGTTAATTGGAGTTTAATTCCTTTTTAGAATTAATTCCATAGAGATTAATTAGATTTTAATTAGTCATTAGGTTACTAATCATTTTAATTAGTCAAAAACTTCATCTTATCCTCATCTTTTTCCCAGAAAACTGCAAAGAACCATCATTGATCTTGTGAGTTTTTCCATAAAAACTGATAGATATTCAATAGTTTCCCAGATCACCACCGGAAAACTCCAGATCTTCATCCACTTCATCATCATGATCTCCAGATCTTCATCTTTATTCATCATTCATCAAGAACATTCATCCTCTCCGTCGTGTTCTTCACAATCCACTAGAAGTTCACCCTCGTTCTTAATCTTTTTCCAGACATTCAACAAGAAATCTCCATGATCAATCTTCATACGAGATCCAAGAACGCCACCGTTTCCAGATTCCCCAGATCCTCAAGGGCGTTCGTTCATCAGTCCTCCATTACGCGTTCATCAACAGTCATCAATATTTTCAACGAACTTCAAGATCCTTCAAGATCTTTCGTTAAACGTCCCAACGAGCGACATCAAGATCTCCATCAACAACTCTCTGATCTCTTCATCGGGTTCATCGCTCATCTCCAAATTCACCAGAAATCAAGAATCAGATTCATCCACAACTTCGATTCGTCATTCCAACAACCTCCCTTGTAGACGTTCTCCAAAGCTTCATCGGACATCCTCTAACAATATTCCTCGCATCTCTCAGAATCTCCAGATCTTTACAAGCCTCATGAGTTTCAGACGAAGAAAGTATGAGAGAGGATTTAGGATTGTTGATCGGAGAAGGGGAAAGGTAATTTTTGAAGGAGTGGAAGAAGGGAGTTGAAGGTGAAGGGAGTATGGGTTGATGGAGTTGTGCTTTGAATGGAGACAAAGAGGTTTGGGAAGAACGGCGGCGGCGATGAAGCTGGGGAAGAAGATGGCTTAGGGTTTTAGTTTCTGAATGAGGAGATTGAGGGAAGGTGGAAGGTTCGTGGATGGGCTGAACCCAAGCCCAAAGTGGATTACTGATCCATACACCCCCCGTTTTTCTTTTCACCGCATCCCTGTGCTGTTTTTTTGTTGGTGTTATGATATTTGGTTGGGCCCAGTGAATGTTTCTGACTACACACCTTATTTCCCTGCGCACACCCCCTTAGTATTATTGTTTTTATTTTTTTCTGACCATTGTATTATGGGTTGGGCCCTATTTTTTTCTGCATTTCACCCCTGTTTACAAGTTGTATCCCCCTCCCCTTACAATTTTCAATTTCTCTTGTATTGGAGGTGTGATTGTAATAGTGTAGTTTTATTTTTCTATTTTCTTTAGGGATTATTTTTATAGTTTAGAATATTATGCATATTTTTACTATAGATTTAATATAGAATTTTCATTCTATTTTCTTATAGGATATTATAGAAATTTTAATATAGAATTGTTTTTAGAATATTATAGATTTTATAGTATAGAATTTTCATCCTATTTTCTTATAGGATATTATTAGAGTTAGATAGATTTTATATTCTATTTTCTTTATACAATTTCCTTTTAATATTTCTTTAGAATATTTTCTATTAGGAATTAATTGTCGTATTTTAGGAGTAGAACTTTATTTTCATTTGCGATTGGATTTCTATCCTATTTTCTCTCCTCATTTCTTTTCTATCCGATTTTATCTTTAATTTTATTCTTGGCTAGCCGTGTGACATGATTCAATTGGAGAATGATTGTCAATATCATTTCTCTATCTTGTCTTTGACACGGACATCAATATGCTACCTCTTAGAGTTCAATTTCTCGTATAAGTTGAACCATGACGGTCTAAGCGTTACATTGTTCCTGATTCGAGCGTCCTCATCAAGGATCCAGAGAGGAGAAGATTGGAATGGAGCTTGCACGCATGTCAGGAGCCAACGGAGCCGCTTCGTTCAACATCATCTTTCTTATTTAAGTATTCGTGCAACCGTCGAGTGTTGTGAGCTGTATCATTAGATACGTAGGAAATGACAATCGAGCGGTATCCCCCTCGGATCGTTTAGGGTGTTTAGTATATGTCTTGGGTGATATACAACGCACTTGCTCCTACGTATTAGGTTCTTGCGTGTGTGTCCCGAGTTCCTTCCCGTTTAGGCGTAAGCCTGCTTCCTCTTTGTTCTCGCCCCCGTGCGATCCAAACCCTTTTTCTCTCGCATTTAGGTGATTGAGATCCCTTCTCTTGCCCCCGTGCAATCAAGACTTGTTTTCCCGTCGAACTACATTTGCTCTGATCTCTCGTGCCAGACAAGAGTACGTAGGCATAGGATGCGATATCCTAGCGAGCTCCCTTTTCCCTTTTTCCCCATTTGCTGTAGTTGCTGAACTACAGCTGCTCTGATTTCTCGTACCAGACGAGAATATGTAGGCATAGGATGCGATATCCTAGCGAGCACACTAACAACTAAGGTATCTGTTCTCTCGCTGCCATGCGATCGAGACTTTCCCGCTGACGACTGATTGTTTCCCTTTCTCTTGCCCGAACGCAATCGAGACCAGACCGTAGTTCTAGAACTCGTAGGTTCCCATACCTTCAAAGCCCGACATACTACGTCTGTTCTACCGCAAACAGGTAACGCCTAAGTCTCCGTCGAGTGAGCAGCATACACCTAAACTGCTAGAATGCGTACGCTAGTATCGTCAATCCTTTCTCTCACCCCTGTGTTATCGAGAACACCCTGTCTAGCCATAGTTAGCCCGAACTACGGTAGCTCTGATCTTCCGCGCTGTGTGGAAGTACGTAGGCACGAGATGCAATATCTCTGCGAGCAAATCCCCCCGTAGTGTCCCGAACTACGTTGACTCTGACTTTCCCATCGCACGAGGGAATACGTAGGCATAGAGCGCGATGCTCTATCGAGTCAGTTTCTTTCCGTTTAGCCGTAGAAGCCGTAGAAAGATTGTTTTTCACCCGTAGACAAACCCGCAAGCGTGGATCCCATCGAGTACGATGGACGTGAGGGTGCTAATACCTTCCCCTTGCGTAACCGACTCCCGAACCCAGACAATGGTTGCGACGACCTTGTCTTATACCTTTTCGTCAGGTTTTTCCGATCGTTTCCTTTCCCGTTTTGAGGGATAAATAATGAAAGATGGTGACTCTTCTGTTTTACCGGCCTCGATTTTTGCAGTAGCGACAGCTGGAGACTCTGCTGGGGATTCCAACGGTTCCTATGCGAGTCAATCTGAGGGATCCAACGTCCCGACGAGAGTCAATCCTAGCGCTTGTTTGCTTGTCTTCGGGTGTTTATTTGTGTGCGTTGTATGTTGTATATTGTTGTATTTACATTTCCCGCATTATTATTATCTGTTGCTACTGTGCTATTGTGGGAGGGGAGCTTTGATGAGTGATAAGCCAGACCCAGGCTTGAGAGCTACATAGTAGTAGAGCAGATTGGTGGTGAACCTGTATGTTAGGTATGCACTAGTTCCCATGAAATCTGCACTTAGACGAGATTCTTTGAGATGATTTCCATTTCCAGCCTAGTGGGCCATTGAAAGGATTTCAGATCTAAGGGTTGTCGACTCTGGCAACCGATCACTTGTGATTCAGCTAAGTGAGGTTGCTTCAAGAGATGATGATGCCACACCTTCTGGGTATCGTATCATCGTTCTTAAAAGTCTGTGACTCTGATGACCGCATAGGATGCCAAACCTGTGTCAGTTTAGGTCCATACCCGTGAGTGGGAGGGTTTTTGCAGGAAACTTGACTTCCAGCCTACCCGGTATTTTGGTTTTCCCTCGTCAGAGCGAACTTATCCCGTCAGTAGTGCAGCAGTAATCAGAGCTTTATGGGGGCTGTGATCCCGTGTTTGTTGCATTTTGAATTGCATTTCATGTGCATCTCATGCTTGCATGTCCATCCTCGGCTGGATCAGAGAGCTTACCCGTCTTTTGTCCAACTCGCAGTTAACTTCCTGGCATTCGCATTAGACTTGAGTTAGTCTCTGGAAGGATCATGAACTCCGAAGAGCAGAATCAGTTCGTTACCAGGGCCGAGTTTGAATTTTTGAAGAACCAGTTGAGTCAGTTCATGGAAGCGATAACAGTTATGACTAGAGGGGAGAACAACATTCAGAGAACTCCGGTAAACAAGGTTGCTCAAGCGCAGATTCCTGTCAGAGACAGAGATGCATCTTCTCTCCGTGACACAGATTATCAACGTTTCACTTTCCCTGTGCCACATCCAAGAGTTGTTCTAAAGGTTAATGTTGAGAACCCTAGGGCTGTTGAGGATGAGAGAAGACTTCAGCTGTTGGAAGATCAAATGGTTGCCTTGATAAATAAGAATACTCTTGACCTGAATGTTGCGAGCATGTGTTTGGTGCCAGGCCTTGTGTTGCCTCCGAAGTTCAAGACACCCAATTTTGAGAAGTACAAAGGGGACAGTTGTCCGAAGCTACATTTAGTTATGTTCTGCAGAAGAATGACTTCACATGTCACCAATGACAAGCTCATGATTCACTGTTTCCAAGATAGTTTGATTGGAGCATCTTTGGAGTGGTACATGCAGTTGAAGAGTGATAACATCAAGTCATGGTATGATTTAGCCAATGCCTTCGTGAAGCAGTACAACTACAATCTGGATATGGCTCCTAGTCGCGTGCATTTGCAAGAATTATCTCAGACGGAGAACGAATCCTTTAGAGGGTATGTGCAGAGATGGAGAGAATTGGCTGCTAGTGTTCAACCACCGCTTGGGGATAGAGAAATGGTTGACCTTTTCGTGGATACTTTAAAAGGCCGTTACTATGACACATTGTTCAGTTGTGGAAATGCAAGCTTTGCGGACTTGATAAGGGTACGAGAACGTGTTGAGAGCGGAATCAAGAGCAGAAAGATTCAAGACATTCCTTATATTGCAGTTTATGAAGATGAATCAATTGTCAGTTCTCAAGAAGAATGGGAGAAAGGAAGTGATGTTGCCTCAGAATCTCCCGTACCTTAGATTCAGTATCCTGACACTTCGAGTGCTCAGAGCCAGCAACCTGTTGGGTCTGTATGTCAGATCTCTGTTACCCGCCAAAGTTAACAGTCGTATCGTTGCCAACCGCGTCAGCACGCCCGACGAAGACCAAGGAAACCTGAAAGGCAGTTTACTCAGCTACCGATGTCGTATAGTCAAATGTTGCCGGATTTGGTCAAAAGTGGGCTGATAGTGCCAAAGGAGACCGATCCAATGATCCCGCCTCACCCTCCAGGTTTTGATGCCAACGCTCGATGTGAGTACCATGTTGGGGCATAAGGGCATTCAACAGATGACTGTAAGGTGCTTCGAAGCCAGATTCAAGCCTTGCTAAATTCCAACAGGATAACTATCACGCCTCAGGGTGTTGACCTTCCTTTATCCAGCCAAGTGGGTGAATCAGTTCAGGTTATGGGAGAGTTCACTAATAGCAGATGTTCAGAGGAGTTTCAGGATGACTTCGACGATCAATTCTGAAGATGGCTGGCTCAGCAGCAAATCGAGTTCGAAAAGCCCGGTTCCCAGCAACTAGCAATCTGTGTTATCATGTCATTTCTTTGCATTTGTAGTTTCTTTTCTGTTAAAGCGCAAATTGTATTCGTAAAACTTATATTGTTTTCAATTGATAGTGATAATGAAATGAATATGCATGTTTTGATTCAGTCCATTCGTGTTCACTCAATATTTTTACAGATATCCAACGCTTGGTTAAGCGGAACCCGGGGAGGATGACGAAGTTTAAAGACGCGCAAGCTTCTGATTGTATGCTTTTGAAAATAAAACCTGCTGATGATGTACAGGCATTGTTTCAAATCTCTAAACACCAGAGATATAAGGAAGATAATCCCTTGTCAACCCCTTTGAGCCTAGTAGTAGGAGTTTCTTTCGGAAAACGAAAAAACCCTCAATCTTGACCTGGGGCAGGGTAGGTGTTAGCTAATTTGACCGAGCGTCCAAATTGCAAAAAGGAGTGTCCGTTCGAGGATCAATCACACCTCTGGAGGTCGTGCCTAAAAAACCACAGTGGTTAAGCGGTAGGAGTGAAACAGTCACATTATTCCCCAAAGAGTCAGACAACCAGTGTCACACGACTTGTTTGAAAAAAAAAAGGCAAAAAGAATCAAAAGCCCGTTAAGTCAAAAACTTGAAAGCAAATGACTTAGGCAAAAATGAGGGCATCCCGCTGGACTTCAAAATCTAAGAAACTCAAAAAGAGTCAGTTCAGGCAAAAATTAGGGAAAGCGAAAGACTGAAAAAAATGAAAAGGATTACAAAAGAAAAATCCTCAAACAAGATACGAGTCGTGTGACCCCAAGTGTCAAAGACAAAACGTGAGTGGCTGTCACTCCGAAAACTCATAGTTTCTCGAACTATCATTCCTATCTTTCAACCCCTGAGAAGTGAGCGCTAAGGTCGAATTAGCTAAACGTAGGATTAGAGAACATCACGGAGAACAGGTGGGTTAAAATAAATTTTGAGCCTTTATCCTTTCCTTCAAAAACGTGAACCTGACCACGTCACAACCAGAAAAAGTCCTAATTGAAGCAGGTTTGTTTCAAAGGCATACGTCGGTAAAGATCACGTTGAAACTGACTCCTAAAAGGGTTCTTCTTACCATGTTGGTACTGATGTTGATATTCTGATAGATGATTTGTGCATTATATGCCATAAACTGTTTTTTCTTTTCTAGTGAACAGATTGGATGTCAAAACTATCATATGCATTGCATTAGTATCGTTTATGCAGAACAACTTGTTTTACTTTCGAGTAAGCGCTTAACAGCAGGAAAGTTTCCTACAGTGGAAAGTCTGAGCAGGACAGAATGCAGGACGCCCGAATACTCCGTGGACCGGGCAAGCTATATTAGGTAATCCCTAGTGATGTCAGCCATCCGAAGTTGGTTATTCTGAAGCAGTCAGGTCGAGATTTGATGAATCTCTCGAGGACAACTAGTGTATCTCCCCGCAGATTAGCCAATCAGGGGCAAAGTCGTTGCACACAGGGGCAGGCCACTCTGAGAAAAGCGCAGAAGTTGTTGCTTGCCCGAGGGGCATTTGATCCGAAGCATCTCTCTGAGGTTCAGAGTGCTGGGACAGTGTATATCAGCCCATCGGGGTACAGATTTTTAGATTTCCATTCGAGGAGTATCCCCACAGAGATCCCACAGACTGGGCCATATCAGAAGCGAAGGAATTGTTCCTCTCCGTGTCATCAGAGCTACTCAAGCAGGTTCAGCCACTCTTCAAGTTTGAGACGAATGTCGGGAAGTCATGCTATTATCCCTTGACCCTTTAACCAGAAATAGTGAATTCAGACAGGATGTTTTTCAGCGTCAGT
This sequence comes from Lathyrus sativus, assembly GCA_963859935.3. Classification (NCBI taxonomy): domain Eukaryota; kingdom Viridiplantae; phylum Streptophyta; class Magnoliopsida; order Fabales; family Fabaceae; genus Lathyrus; species Lathyrus sativus. Next base: position 9,224 of record CAWUDS030005680.1, on the reverse strand, counting down.
CGTACCTGGCCCATCACGGATAGCCTAAAGTCCAATCCTTGTTGGCAATCGTCAGGAAGCCCAATCCGTATTGGCGCGCCATTCCTAAAAAGCCCAATCCATATTGGCAATCACCATGAAGCCCAATCCGTGTTGGCGCATCAATCTCAAAATCCAAACTTCATTGGTACGCAGGAAGACTCCGTCTATTTTCCCCAGCAAAAGTCCAATTTTCATCGGCACGTGTAAGCTATCCCCAGGGAAGTCTAATCTACTTAGCACATTTGGTTATCCCTCAGCGGAGTCGGTTCTCCTTTCCAGCATTTATTTTGCTGGAATAATTCTGTGGTACCCGGTTATCCCCAGCGGAGTTGGCTTTGTCTTCAACATTTATTTTTCTGAAGCGGTTCCGTATCCAGTTTCTCCAGCAGCGGAGTTGTCTTCACCTTTCCAGCATTTATTTTGCTGGAATGGTCCTTCTGTGTACAACTTTTCTCCAGCAGCCCGGGCCGACATTTGCATCCTTGCATATATCATCATATTTGCATCATAGTTGCATTTCATCGTCAAATGTGTAGCATTCCATCTTATATGGAGCATTACGCCATAGAAAAATTCAAACATACGCATAGGCATACGAAGCATAAGCCAATTTTTCTATCAGCCTTCTGTGGCAATGTGAATCACTCTGCAATCAGTTCAGGGGCATTTACCCAGCAGCTTTGTTCAGATAGTTATGTGGTTTATTTGATTCTCAGATCATGCGATGATTATGCTTTGTCTATCAATTATCTGATGACGGCAGACTGTTCTTCCCGTCAATTCCTATTGACGATGTATTTCCCGCCAGCAGGAATTTTCTCCGTCTATCTTTAGACGTCATGAGTTCGAGCATGGATTTCTCCGTCTATCTTTAGACGTTGTGAGTTTGAGCAAGAGATTTTCTCCGTCTATCTTTAGACGTCGTGAGTTTGGGTATGGTATTTTCTCCGTCTATCTTTAGACGTCATGAGTTCGAGTATGGATTTCTCCGTCTATCTTTAGACGTTGTGAGTTTGAGCAGGAATTTTTCTCCGTCTATCTTTAGACGTCGTGAGTTCGGGTATGGTATTTTCTCCGTCTATCTTTAGACGTCGTGAGTTCGAGTATGGTTTTCTCCGTCTATCATTAGACGTTGAGAGGTTTCAAGGCGATCTTTTAGATATTGGCTTTCTTTCGGTTTATTGGATGAGATGACATTTCAAGAGGTGTTTTTCGAACCGTTGATTCTTATTGATGTCGAGGCTCTTTGAAGAATGTTCAATTTTCTCGGACCGTTGATTCTTATTGACGACATGGCTATTTGAAGGTGGTTTTCTTCCTGTCAATCCTTATTGATGAGGTGGCCCCTTTGAGGATATTGTTCTTTCCATCAACTCCTATAGACGAAAGGATTCTGAAATTTGATGGGTAGTGTTGAAGTTTATATGGTCTTCTTTCCGATAGTTCTCACTGACGATGTGGTTCTTCAGACAAGGTTTTCCTCTCGTCTATCACTAGAAGATGTGAGATTTCAATTGATTTTCCTCTCGTCTATCATTAGACGATGCGAGATTTGGATATTTTCCTTTTGTCTATCATTAGACGATGCGAGATTTGGATATGATTTTCCTCTCGTCTATCATTAGACGATGCGAGATCAAGATTGTTTTTTCTTCCTGTCTATCATTAGACGACGTGAGAGGATCAAGTGCATGTTGATCCAACCTTCAGGTCTGTTATCTGTGGCGTCACGCAGGTAACTGGTGCTAAAGTCAGTTTCTTTGTCAGATGATTGATCAATTCGTTGTCGTGACAACTGGATTCGGTTTTCTGGATATTTGTTCCCCAAGCAGTTTGTGCAGTTTATTTCTGCAGGTTGGCAAATTTCTGGGTTTCTTTGGTATTCAACTGTCTTCTACCTTTGAATGATTGAAAGTCTTTCGCTTCTCAACCCTTCAGGTCCAAGCCGCTTGAATAGGAGCAGTTGTTGCACCCCAAAATTTGACCAACCAATTATTGCATTTGGCTTATGTTTCGACTCATTTTGCATTTTGCATTTACATACTGCATACAGTGCATTTTTTCAGTCAGAGTGACTTTATCGGGATTACAGCCTCTCCTAGTGTTGCAGGAATTTCAGTCTCGTTCGAGTACGAGGATTTGTTTTGAGAATTGGTGCTCGTCCCGGTGTTTTTAGTTCTCGCTATTATTTTTTAGGACATTTCGGTGTCCGGTTTTTACCTCTACTTGGGGAGCTACGAGCAAGAATGTTGGGGATTATCATTATCAACTGCATGGTTGAAGAATGAATTGCTGGGGGATAGAAATCCCACGAACATGTGAGGGATATCAACTATTTTCAGAGGAGAACAACCAAATTTGAAGGAGGACTGGCCGAGATTTATTGATTGATTCTGGATCCTGTTATGATATGATGTTCCACTTTGAGTGGAAATGCCATGAGTTGCATGATGCATGAAGTTATGTATGAAGACGCAACTGTTGAGGATTCCTATGCATGTATGAATGCACCAGACTGGTTGTTAAAGCTTCTAGGCGGAGATTCTATGCATATATGTGCTAATGATTGATATGATTATGTATAATGTTATTCCTGTTAGGCAGGAATGTTATGTATGATGCATGTCATGGATGTGACAATGCAAATGATTGAATATCTTGGGATAGGTCTCCCCTTTCGAGGGTATCACTAGGGGATTAGATTTAGGAATTTCCAATGAAGTTGGACTTTAGGTTTTATGAAGGTGCCAACAGGGTGGGCTTTTAGTAGTTTCCAACAAAGACTGGACTTTTGAAGGGTAAATTTGAAGGTGCCAACAAGGGTGGGTTTTAGTAGTTGCCAATGAAGATTAGACTTTAAAGGGTAAATTTGAAGGTTCCAACAAGGGTGGACTTTTAAGTAGTTGTCAATAAAATATTGAAATTTGGTTGGTAAGAGGGTTTTGACTTCCCGACACTTAGATTTTCGTGGTGTGATGATCATCACACATATATGGATGCTTTTGGTGCCCCAAGTTTGATCCCTCACTGATAACTTAGATATTTATTCTTCAGAGGACTTCAACTCCTTTGCCTAATACATCATGATGGCTCTGTATGAGCATAGTGACGTGATGAATGCATGCTGATTGTGTTTCTGCTCTACCCTAGCGCTACTTCCAGGAGAAGACAAGATGTCGTATTAGCGTGATATTTTGCAACTTGTCCTGCCCCAGTCTGTAGGGTCCTGGAAGAGATTTACCTTGAAATGGTCATGCCATGAAATGGTCCAAGAATATTTTCCCTAGTGTTTGAATCTTTGAGGTGGTCTGCCATTGATTAAGGCTTTGAGCGAATTGCCCCAAACGAGCTGGATCTTTGAGGTGGTCTTTCCTCCGTGATCTACTGACACTTGGATATTTTTAGCTTGACTATTTCACTAGCCAACATAGTCATTGAATTTCATGCCCCTGTTCTACAGGGCTATAAGGTGAACTTGGTTTGGGTCAACATTGTTGAATGATCAAGTTCCTCTGTCCATTGCTTGGAATTTCCTTGATGCCAAGTACTGACTCAGTTAAAATTGTTTATTAAAAAATGGTAATTTTAATGTAATGTTCATGCAAGTTTTGAAATTAATCATTATTAGAATGATGTGATAGTGTGTGAGGGATGAATAATTAGTCCAAACGCAGGACTGATTTAACTAGTGTGTGAAAGATGTTGAAAGCATATGACACAAATTTAGAAGATTAGCAAATCTCTAGGAGTCAGTTTACGTAACCTTTCTATAGTATGCTTTTAGAGTAAATCGCGCCTCAATTAGGTATTTTGAGGGTTGTAACATGGTATGATTCATGGTTATAGAAATAAAGGATATAAGGCTCATAGTTTATTTTGTATCCACCCCTTCTTCGTGACGTTCTCCAGTCCTATGTTCAATTAGACTTGACACACATATTTATCTTCTGCGAGCGTTCGACGATGTAAGATTGAAAATGAAGATCCGCTTGAAATGGCATTCACTTTATTTTCTTTTGTCATGGATGTCAGTGACCGTTTTATTTTTTACATGATGGTCACTGAATCCTATTTTGCTTTGTTGAGGATTTGAGGACCTATTTTGATTGATTTTTCTTTTTGATCCCTAACTCTTTCCTGGACTGATTTTGTTTTTTCAAGTCCACCGGGATTCCTTGATTTTTTCCTAAGTCGCCTCTTTGGGTGTTTGACTTAGCGGACTTTTTATTTCTTCTTTTTTTTTGGAAAGGCTTGTGGCTTCCAAGTCATTGATCATTGAAGAACAACCATCATGACTTTTGAGTTCTGTGTGGTTCCTTCAGCACTTTAGGATGTGTGCGAAGTACATCCTATACTTGATCCACAGATGTGATGTATCATCTTGAAATCAAATGTGTAGTTAGATTAACTGAACACTGCCCATGCCCCAAGTTAAGCGTGAAGTTTTAGAAATCCGAAGGAAAGTCCTACGTCTAGGCTCGAAGTGGTTAACTAGGGACTAACTCTTTATTTCTCCAGTCTTTGGGGATTTGAAATAATGCATGTATATCATCAGCAGGACTTTATCCGAAAGCATACCATCAACAATAATGGGTATTTAATTTTCACCATCCTCCCTCCAATCTTTGCTAAAGCAATAATTTGGTAAAGAAAGTGGCGAGAGGTATATGGATGTATTTTTTGTACTTTTTTTTGTATAAGTGAAGAAAATTGAGCGAATGCGACACGATTAAATCTAAAAACGCATGATCACTTCATTAATATTACCATTAAAAACAACAATGTTTAAAAACAAATAGCCTTTAATAGGAAAGAAACCACAAACGCAAATGATAAAAGTGTTCTAATGACTGCCAGCTTTGAGGACGTCTTCTTGTCCGAAACACTGGCCTTAGGAAATGCCTCTTGAGGTCTTTAAACTCATTCGAGTGAGAAGATAACACGCACAACCAGATTCCCTTCTTGAAAGGATATGTACTTCTTATCAATCAACTGTTGTACTTTGGCTTGGAAAGCTTTGCAATCTTAAGCTGAGTTCCCCATTGATCATGATATTTCATATTAGGATCGTGCCCAAGATGGTATGGCTCTAGAAACGGTTTTATGGACTTGGGCTCTACTAGTGAGTTTCAGACTAGATACGACAGAAGCTGAGCATATGACATATAAATTGGATCGAGAGGAGCACTTCCAAATGGTCCATGTTGTTTCAAACTTGCGAATGGCTCAATATCAAATGGGTGAGATTCAAGTAAAGACCAGATTGACCAGATCAAAACAAACACAAACAATTGGTCTAGTTGGGGACATAATAAATCTGAAATACAAGTTGACGGGGATGAAAAACAATGGAACTCTGAAACTAATCAAGATGACTCTTTAAAATTCGGTGCTTAGGGGGCAACACATATCAAAATAGTGACCAATTTTCTTAGGGTAAAAGTAAATATGGAGTACAAGTTGATGGAGCAGAAAAAGGCCAAATGGGAGTCTGGGAGCTCTAAAAAGTGGAAAGCTGATGTTATCCAAGAAGACTCTTTCAACTCTGGTGAATATGGGCCTCTAGGAAGACCCTCATGATCAATGCAACCTGCGAGGTGAAAGGAAATATAGTAGTAACATTCCTTACTGCAACATTCAGTTGCATTCCTTCCTTCCTTGCCATGTCTGTTACAACCTTTAGGATCTGGTCCACCTCTCTTTTCACTTGATCCGTATCCCTCTTCTTCATGTTTTGTACTTGTGTCGAACATTCTATCAACTCTTGGTAATCATCGTAAGTGTAAAAAAGTCAAGCGGTTGTTTATGGTTGGAAGGCTCACAAACGAGTTTTTTTGAATGAATGCATGGATGGATGTTTTTTTTACAAAGCTCGCAGTTATCTTATTGTTTATTGCTAAAAATATTAAGCATTTAACATTGCAAGTCATGAAAAGACACAGATAAACAAAAAGTTCAACTTTTATTCATTCAGATTCAAGTTCAACGATAATGAAATACAACTTCAAAGTAACAAAAGAGAAATGACAGTCTTCGACATCGAGTTAACACGCCATTCTGAAGGTGACTCCTTGAACTTTACGAATTTCCTTCTAATCCATAGCAATGTCTTCCATGAGCTTCTTGCAGTACTTGATGCAGAGTGTTCTTTGGAGACATTATCAGGTCTGCCTCTATCAGTTTATCAGAAAGATCTTGACCCACAAGATTCATCATACCAGCCAAATTTAAGAACTTCTACTTCCACTCAGAGTACAAAGCTTGAAAGTTGGCAATAATAACATCTCTCTCTCCCAAAGCAACTTCAGCTCCCTTGCGCTTGTTCATCCAATGAGTATAAATGTTCACCAGGTTTTGGCAAGCTTTTCCAGACCTTAAATTGTTGAGAATAGCTCCACAAGACATTGAACACCATTGATGAGTCGCATTGTTGAGTTGCGTTGTTGAGTTGTTTTGATGAGTTGCTGAGATATGATGATAATTGTTGTGGTTATGAATAATGAATTGTTGCAGTTTAATTATTACTAAATTTATGCGAACTGCTGGAATTATAATGCTGTGATAATATTCTGACATGACTTTTATCATGCCTTATGTTATATTGTTGATATCTCACCCTTTATGTTGTATGTTACCTCCGTTGGTGGTAATTTGCAGGTAACTCGGAAGAAAGTGTAGCTTTATGTTTAAGGTCGTTGGTCGCTCTGATACGTAGCACTCTGGGGGGGATGAACGATTAATGTTATTGTTTTAATTGAATTCCTTGTTGCTGAATTTTATTAAGTACTATGGCAAATAGATTGGTTGTTTCTGATAATGCCAAATGTTGCTTGGATGCATAGTTGTTTTAGTGAATTGATGCAAGATAATTACTTGCTGAATTTTAATGGAATTTAATTAGTACGAATCGTTGGAAGTGTATTATAACATGGCGTTTATGATTAAAATGTTAAACAAGTTACCGTTGTTTGTTCATCCGAATTTTGTGCTACGTGTGTTAGTAAATGAGCTTTTGCAGGTGTATGTGTTTTGGTTAAGTGTAGAATGTGACACCTCTGCTGCGTCTGAGAATTTGGGAGCGTGACGGTCATCACAGCTCCATGACGCTCGTCATGACCGTGACGGTCATGACATCCATGACGCTCGTCATGAGATTTTATTTGCTGCACTCTGAATTGTTTCTGTTGTTTATCTTATTTCCGCGATAGTTTAGAGTGGGGTGTTACAATTGGTATCAGAGCAGGTCGGTCCGTCCAACCAAGTTGTTTAATGTTGTGTATTCCCTGGTATGTGACATGTGTGTGAAAACACTGTCGGTACATGTTGTGTTGTGGAACCTTTGTTTGCAGGAGTGAGAATGATTCAAGTGGGGGAGAAGCTTGTGCTTCTCCAGGATGCTGCAAGTGTGGAGTTGTAGCTCGGTGTGTGGTTGAACGGTGTTATAGTTTGGTAAAGATGGTTTATACCCCATCATGATTTTCGGCTGTCTATTGACAAATTGAGGAACTGATCAGCCTTGATCTCTTGTTGATAGTAGTTGGGATTGTGTAGGATGGGATATACGTGCCTTGCAAGCTTGGATGGCGTGAGCAATGAACTGCCTTGAGTTAGGCTAAGTGCTTAAGAATTGTTTTGACGAGTCAGCGCAGGACGGTGTTGAAGTGTTTAATTTGATGGGAATTTTTGATTTATAATGAAAGTGAGAAGTTGGCGATTTGCCAATTAATTGTGGTTGACTGGAAGTTATCCTGACAAGATAGGGATATACAGCCAAGAAGTGAAGTGGAGTTGTGATCGACTTAGTTGCGGAAACTAATTCGATATTGAGAGCTCCATGTCTGTTGGATGGTCAAAGAACTAAATTGATTGAGTAGCTTTGAGACTTGTGTCTGGTGTGTGTGCTAAGGCCACAGAGTGTGAAATTGTTGTCGTACGTCGAATTCCGAGATCGCAGCTTTTTACGGAATCAATGTTTTTACGGACAAAAGTTGGAATAGATTACGCCGTTGTGTCGGGTAATGTTAGGCCGTGATCGAGTATGCTTGTTTTATCGAATTTGATGGATTTTTGTAAGTTTTTGCATTTTTGGAGATTTGAGGATTTAAGATTTGGATTAAAAATCGAAAGTCGTAGATTTCACGTTTGATGGTTCTAAATCACTAATATATGTTTGGTATGAATGAGTATGTGTTTGTTTTAAAGAAAATAATTGAATCAGTCGGATTTTCGGGCGAAAATGCTCAAACCCGTAGCAAGCTTTTATGCAGAAAAATTCTGTTTTGGAGAAACTTCGAAAATTCATATCTCTTGATCCGTAAGTCGGTTTTAGTCCCCGTTCGAAGTGTTGGAAAGCTAACGAGATGCTCTTTCTAGGAAAATTTGTTTTGAGGCCTATACCTGGTTCAATTATAGAAGAAAATTGAAAATGTATCGTGTGTTGATTTTACCGAACCCGACAGGACCATTTGTTGTGTTTATGATGCCTTGTTGATATGATAAGTGAAACGTAAGCGAGTTTTGGATTATGTTTTAAGGCAACTTGAAGTACATAAGAGGAATCACCTGACGAGTGATTTAAAGTTGGTTGTTGTTGTGGTAGTGCCAGAGTTGGAAGCTCGATTAGTTAGTTTGAGATTTGACATGTTTGGTGACCTCAAGAGCTTAAGGTATTTATTTGATTTGGAAGAGTCGAATATGAGGCAGAGAAAATAATTGAGACTCTGGAATAGATTATGGTTTCAGATTGAATTACCATTCGGGAAAATCAAAACGTGGTAGCTTATGCATTGACTTGGAAATCCTTGCATATGCCGATGATGATGGTGAAAAGAGTTAGAACTGATTGAGCAATTTTGTGGTATGGATTGGTTTGTGAAGAGACTTCTTATGGAGTTAAGCTTTGTATGTGGGACCTTACTAGTGGTATTCTTGACGAGATTCGATAAGGTCAGAATTCTGGTTTGAGTTGGTAGATTGGTTGAATCTGAGGAACTAAAGTCGAAGGGATGATTTTCAGATTAATGGAAATAGTATCATGAGATGTCGTGATAGAGTTTGTGTTCTAGATATTATTAAGTGGAATAAGAGTATTGAGGTAGATGGAGTATCCATCCCGGTGCTATGAGGATGTAACTGGATTTGAGGAAATTATTTTGAGGGCCATAGTTGAAGAGATAAGTGGTTGAGTTAGTATATGCTGGTTA
>CAWUDS030005679.1:0-48031 GCA_963859935.3 Lathyrus sativus | reverse complement strand
CCAAAATAACCTTCTGCTTGAAGAGATTTTCCTTAGGCATAAACCTATCTTGCAGAATTAGCAAAGAGAAAACCAAGGTCTTAGCAAGAGCCCAACTTTCCCAAATAAGAGTGAGATTTGGGTTCTTAGAAACTAAAGGGGGCTCCAAAGGAACATTGGACTCCTCCTGGTTCTCATAAACTAAGGGGAGCCCAACCTTCCTCACTAAACCTTTTTTAACCAATTAGGGGGTCTTATTTCTTATACCCAATGAGGCAAACACCTTTCCACCTGGTAGAAACTGAACTCTTCCCTCGGAGGCGACCCCTATTTAGAGAAGAGACTTTGGGAAGGCCATGCCTAGAAGCCAGAATGTTGACCCATAAACCAAAGACCCCGGACAAAATGTCCCATCTCCATTTATCTGGTAGAGATAAATTAGTCAATCGAAGATCTCTAACACCAAGACCTCCAACCTTCTTAGGCTTACACACATTAGACCACCTGACCCAAGATATTTTAGACTCCCATTTCACCCTTCCCCATAAAAATATTCTTTGAAACCTAACAATATTTTTCCAAACTTTGACAGGAAACTTAAGGAAAGAAAGAAAGAACACATGGATGACATTAAGAACCGAATTAAGGAGAGTGACTCTACTTCTAAGGCTGGCATAACTATGATTCTAGGAATGGAATATTTTCTAGATTAAGTTAACTAGAGGTTCCCAAGTAGATGTCAATCTAGGATTAGTGTCAACCGATAAACCTAGATACTTAAAAGGAAGGGACTAAATCTTGCAGTGGACAAAGCTCTCAGCCAAAGTAAGACAAAAAAGTTCAACATTCACCCTAACCAAAGTGATTTTATGAAAATTAACTCCAAGGCCATAATCCAACTTAAAACCTCTCAAAAACAGCTTTAATAGCCCACAGATTCTTAACAGAGGGTTTCTCCTATAATTATAGTATCATCAGCATACTTAAGATGATAAATAACTGAATTAAAGGTCCCTTCTTTAAATGCAGAGAATGGTTGAGATCTTAATCTCTCTTAATAAAACCACTAAGACCTCAGCCACAAGCCGAAATAGGAAGGAAGCTAACATATCTCCCTATTTCAGCCCCTTTTCAATTTTAATCTCTTGAGTCGGACAACCATTAACAAGCATCAATATATTATCAGCAAACACATAAGCTCTAATATAAGATCTCCACTTATCATTAAAATCAAATCTAATTAACATATAATACAAAAAGCTCCAGCTCAATGAATCATATGCTTTCTCAAAATCGACTTTAAGGATAAGGCAAGCTTTCTTAGAACATTTTAAAAAACCAATCACCTCATTAACCACCACCACTCAATCGACCAACATCTTCCCTTTATGAAAAGCTGGTTGATTTTGAGAGATTAACTTATCCATAACCACACTCAACCTATTGACCAGAACCTTAGCAATTAACTTATAAAGGGACCCAATAAGAGAAATCGGTTTGAACTCACCTTAGGAACTAGGATTCTTAACTTTAGGAACCAGAGTCACAAAATAGGAAGCAAAACTCTTAGGAACCAGAATCATAAAATAGGAAGTAAAACTCTTAGAAAGAGAAGAAAAACTATGAAAATACTCAAACATCACCATGGCATACTTCTTAAGTAGGTAGCATAAGCTCTTGAAGAAAGAGAAATTAAAGCCATCTAGACCCGGACTCTTACTACCATCGCTAAGAGCCACAACCTCGTCCAACTCCTCAGGGAGAAAAGGGGGCAGAAAGAGTTAGGTTATCCTCAACTAAAAGTAACATAAAGAGGACTCCACACAACCTAGGTTTAGCCTCTAGTTGCTCTTTCACTCTCTTAGAGAAACACTTCACCACCTCTCGCCTAATATCCATAACACCCTCCACCCAAACCCTCAACCCTTATAGCTATAATTGAGTTTCTTCGACTTCTACTCTTAATAGAAGCATGAAAGAAACTCGTATTAGCATCGCCCTTCTTAAGCCACCTAGACTTAAACTTTTGACTCAACATAGAATCCTTGGCTCCAAGGAGGGCCAAAAGGTCAAAAATAGACTTGGTGTGAGAAACCACTTCCTCATTAGAAAGAACTCTATAATCGACAACCAAATCCAGTTCTTTAACTACCACTTAAAGGGAATCAATTTGGTGATCCATATCATCGAAGACATGTTTATTCCAATCTTTGAGGGTATTTTTAAGAGCTATGAGCTTATCCAGGAAAACAAACGTCTTCCACCCATGAACAAAGGGGGATAACCAATAATAAAGGACCACCCCAAAAAAAACTCATGATGAGACAGCCAATGATTATTAAACATAACGGTTTGGGGCCCCAATGTTGCTTATCATACTTGAGAAGGATATGACAATGATCTGAAACATCACAAGGAAGGGCCCACTAGGCAGCAGGCCCTCAAAACTTCCACCAACCATCAGACACGAGAATCCGGTCGAGCCTACTTTATTACTTTTCATGAAATTTAATGGCTAAAAGGTTTCGATCCCACTCTATTTGATTTCTTTGTATACTTTTCTTCGCATTAAAAATACTAGTTGTAAATAATGAAAAGATAATATTTAGTCTTTCTTAAAATAACTGCTTTGATGATAAACAAACTAATATTTTAAATATTTATATTTATTTTAATTTCCAAAATAATTATAATAATTATTTTTAATTATGTCAACTAATTTTATATTATTATTTAATTTTTATTTTATATATTTTTTTTAATTTGTTGTAATTTACCTTTTTCTTAAGTTAGTTTTTATTGATTTTCTGTCAGAGTATTCACATTATAAAAAGTAATAACTTTGAGAGCTAAAAACCCCGATTTTGGGAGAGGCAACACAAAGATGTTGCAGTAATTTCTTGGAATAAAGAACTTTAATTCTCCCATCAGACTCATCTCAAATTTTTCCTACATAGACTTAGATAATTCTTTGCAAATAGTAGCATTAGCATAACCAAAATAATATCATCAACATAAATTTTCACAACTAAGATATCATTTTTAATGTTTTATAAAACAAAATTGTATCTACTTTCCATATTGTAAAATTATTTTTCAAAAGAAAAATGATGAGTCTTTCATATCATGCTCTAGGAGCTTGTTTCAGACCATACAAAGATTTCTTGAGTTTTTAAACAAAATATGGGTTTTTTATTTTCAAAACCAGGAGGTTGATGTACATACACTTCTTAAATAATGTAGCCATCAAAAAAGCACTTTTAACATCCATCTGATAAATAATGAGATTGTGGTTTACAACAAAGAGAATTAAGAGACAAACAAACTCTAACATGTACATTGGTGCAAAGGTCTCAGTATAGTCAATTTCATCTTGTTGACTATAGCCTTGTGCAAGAAATCTGGATTTGTTTCTTATCATTTCTCCTTGCTCATTTAGCTTGTTTCTAAAGACCCATTTGGTTCCTGTCACGTGGGTTCCTTTGGGTCTGGGCATAAGATCCCATATATCATTTCTAGAGAATTGATTCAAATATTCTTACATAGCCAGAGTCTAGTCAATGTCCATAAGTGCTTAATCAATGGAGGTAGGGTCTATTAAACACACCAATCCCAGAAGCATTTCTTTAGAAGGCTTAAATGAAGATCTGGTTTTGACGGGTTCTGATTTATCTCCCAGAATCAATTCCTCATAGGTGCTTGAGAATCACCAACTTCTTATTCAAGTTGAGAAGCTTTATGTTGTGAGTTTTCAGAGTCTTTAACTTCAGATTTCTTGCCTTCAGAATCTGAGTAGCTAATCTCCAGATCTACAAACTTTTCAACTAGCTTTGACTTGTCAAAGTCAAGCTTATCATCAAACTTAACATGAATTGATTCCTCAATAATTCTTGTTTTAATGTTATATAATATGTAGCCTTTTAAGTGTTTAGAGTACCCTAACATCATAAACTATTATGCTTTGGGATCAAACATTTTTAATTTCTCTTTAGTATTATGAATAAAACAAGAACATCCAATAGGATGAAAATATGAAATATTGGGTTTTCTATTTTTCTACAATTCATAAGAAGCCTTACCCAGAATAAGTCTTTGGTGATGTCTCACGTAACTCACAACACAGGGCATTAAGAACAGATACTCACGTGAATGTTAAATCTAAATATATGTCTAGAGTTTAGAACCTAACAGGTATTCATCTTCGATCCAGATATGAAGAGTATATGTCTTTAGCGGTTCAAATCAATGTGTGAACAAGTAAACAAGGATAGCATCCATATCAGATAAATGATTGCTTCATATAAAACGCCATGATCAGAATACGTGCATATAATTAACCCTTTTTACATGTATTCAACTAATTTATGGGTGTGAACATAGTTTTTTATCTCTATTGTAACGCATCCTCACAATATTGTTTATGTCTAAAGCATTATCATGGGATTTACCATATTAATCACTAGATGATGTCTCATGCTAAAATCAACACAATAAAAACTTGATACTGGTGAATATCAACTCACAAATCTATATCTAAAGTTTGCTCATTGATAGATGAATATCTCAAACCCAATAATATGAAATTAAAGACAACATCAATATTAAATCAAAACTAGTTCACAAATACATAGATTAGAAGAAATTCATAAGGTATCAATAGATTACATCTAACCTCAACAAGAGATCAAAGTACTTACTCGAAGATCAAGCTCCGATTTGCTTGTATTTGGACTTCTCCCTCTTAAGATTTTGTGTTTCTCTCTCTAAAATATGTTTGGAATGAAGAGAGATAAAGTTTTTTTTCTAAAACTCTAAGTTATGAGGTTATGATCCCAAAAAGTGATCAATAGTACATAAAATATCTAAACAGAATCTGCCTCGCTCGCATTGTGAACTTCATTTATATGCACTTGAAGTGCCTCTGAATAGTTAAAACACCCATGAAGATTCCTTGAATTTGCACTGCGAAGCTCTTGTTCGCACTGTGAACTTATTTGCTCAGGCCTCGCACTACCATCAGCAAGGGGTTTAGCTACTACCACCCAAATGTTCTAGCTCGTTTTGACCTCGCTTTGAGCTCGCATTGCGAGCTCGCCTACGCTTCGCTACCTGCTCGCACAACGAACCTATTGGATTTTTCATAATTTCTTTGGCTTCCTTGTCCATTCAATTATGCCTTGTTCTTTGATTATCCAACTTATTTCCTACATAATAGTACACATATCAAGACATCCAAATGTAAAATCAATTTCATTGAAGAATCTCATAAGAACATAGAATAAATCAATTGAAACTTGAGACATGAGTTGAAAAATGCCAAGAATAAAGGTTCAAAATAAGACATATTTGGCATTCAACAAACTATCTCCAATTATATTTTTTCTTATTCTCAAGTAAAGTATGCCCCCTCATGAAAATAAGAGGATTTTCTTAAGAATAGATTCATCCAAGAAAATATTTATGGTTCAAATTCAACATAAGAATGCATACAAGCAATGATCACAACTTCCTAGAATCAACAATGATAAAGAATTTAGTTCTTAAACAAATATCATGCAATGTTTCAAAAAATAACAAAACTTTCATGCTTGAATTAGTGGATGAAAGAAATTGTGCGTTTGCAACCATGAGACAATTACACTCAATTGAATAACAATGCTAACACAATTCAATTCATTCATTCGTCAATTAATCAAATTAGAGATTATGGAAGAAAAAGATCACTAAGAGCTTTTAAGGTTGTAGTTTGGCCAGGTTCACAATAAAGGATCATTTATAAAGGCCATTGAACCGAAATTGTCAATGCAAAAGATACATTACTATACAAGTTATTTACATATTACTACTTCATTCACCAATCTCTTTTCTCAATTGCTCACCTTCTCAAACTTCCTTTTTCATAATTATTTGCATTCTCTATTTTTTATTTTCAAACAAGCATTCTTTTTTCTTTTCTTTCTTTTTCACACTCATATTCACAATTTTTTTTTCTTTGCTTGTTTGAAAATTTCAAAATTTTGAGCAACCTACCAATTTTCTTTCATTCTCCCCAACTTGAATACAACAAACCTCAAGTAAATGGTCCTTGCTTTTTATGGAAATGGAATAAATTTAGAACAAATTTCAAAGGTTTCAAGAAGTTTTTTTAGAATCCCACAAAATTCAATGATGAACTAAACTTCCAAATTACGTACATAAACCAAGTTCATCACTAAAATGAGATCTAATATATTAGGCTCGAAAGGGTTAACGAATTCTCACCACTCACGGGTAAGTTACTTTGGATATGGTTGTGCTCAATATAAACAAATGCCTTGATCATTTCTAATGCTTCCATAAAATCACAATAATCAAAAGATTAAGTATGAATTGAACGAATTAAACAAAGTTATCAGTTATCCAAGCATTTAGTAAATAATAGAGGTTTTTCATAATTTGTGGCTTTTGAACTAAGTGACTCAAGCATTCAAATAAGTTGTAGAATGAAACAAAAATACAAATTTGTACAACGCACTAAATTCTTAATCATTCTACAATTATAGAAAGCGGTAACCATGTACCTTGCATGCATCCATCACATTAAAAATCTTATCATCATCATCCAATCTTGGAAGAATCTTCATTGGATACTTTGTAGCAAAAGAGCAACCAATCTAAAAGTTCTTATCAACATCTATCCTCAACCAACTTGAGCAAACTGAAAGGAAACAAGTATATATACAATATAAGAAATTGTATAAAGCTCAAATATATATATAAAATATTGTGATGTGATTCAATATCTAAATACAAATCCTAGACAACGATGTTATTTTGTTCATGCGGTAAAGCGGAAAGCAAACATTTATTGAGTACCCGGTTTTGTCATCTCCATAGGGATCAGTGCAAGGAAAGAACGTCGCTAAAGGTCTCTACATTTCTAAGTTTGTTATGAAAATTTTGGTTTAAAGACTCAAGCTCCAATAGATAAAAGTGAAAATGTAAAGATGGAAAATATAAAGTAAAGACTTAAAATAAACAGAGCCTTGTTGGGATTGGAATTTCATCAATCAATAAACACATGCATTCTTCTGACCAGTTAAACATAAATCAATCATTCGTCTAATACCCTCACATATCACCCACAACCGAGGTTATGTCTAATGCAAAGTTGAGAGAACAACCATATTGTCTCATTTGTGATGTCTCACGCAACTCACAACACAGGGCATTAAGAATTGATACTCACGCGAATGTTAAATTTGAATCTGTGTCTAGAGTTTAAAACCTAACAGGTATTCATCCTCGATCCAGATCTAAAAAGTATATGTCTATAGCAGTTCAAATAAATGTGTAAACAGGTAAACAAGGATAAAATTCATATCATATAAATGATTTCTTCATATAAAACGTCATGATCAGAATAAGTACATACAATTAACCCTTTTTACATATATTTAACTAATTTATGGATGTGAACATAATTCTTCATCTCTATTATCACGCATCCTCATAATATCGTTTATGTCTAAAGAATTATCGTGGGTTTTTACCATATTAATCACTAGATGACGTCTCATGCTAACAATCAACACAATAAAAGCTTGATACTAGTGAATATCAACTCACAAATATATGTCTAGAGTTTGCTCATCAATAGATGAATATCTCAGACCCAATAGTATGAAATCAAAGATAACATCAATATTGAATCAAAACTAGTTCACAAATACATATATTAGAAGAAATACATAAGGTATCAATAGATTACATTCAACCCCAACAAGAGATCAAAATACTTACTTGAAGATTAAGCATTGATTTGCTTTGGACTTCTCCCTCTTAGAGTTTTGTGTTTCTCTCTCTAAAATATATTTGGAATAAAGAGAGATAAAGTTTTTTTTTTTGAAAATCTAAGTTATGAGGTTATGATCCCCAGAAAGTGATAAATAGTACACAAAATATCTAAATAGAACGTGCCTCACTCAACTTACGAACTTCACTTATAGGCACTTAAAGTGCCTCTGAACAGTTAAATCGCCCTTGAAGATTCCTTTACTTCGCACTGTGAAGCTCCTATTCACACTGTAAACTTCTTCGCTCAGGCCTCATATTGTCATCGGCAAGGGGTTTAGCTACTGTCATCCAAATGTTCCAGCTTGCTTTGGCCTCGCTTTAAGCTCGCTCACGCTTCGCTACCTGCTCATACTACGAATCTATTGTATTCTGCATAATTTCTTTGCCTTCCTTGTCCATTCAATTGTGCCTTGTTCTTTTATAATCCAATCTATTTCCTACACAATAGCACACATATTAAGGCATTTAAAGTTAAAATCAATTTCATTGAAGAATCTCATAAGAACATGGAATAAATCAATTGAAACTTGAGAAATGAGTTGAAAAATGCCAAGAATAAAGGTTCAAAATATGACATATTTGGCATTCAACACTAACTCTTGAAGAACTCGCATGCATTTACAAATACATAAAATAATACCAACTATGATGACAGTGAAGAAGGTAACGATTTTAACACTATAAAGGTTTTTATTTCTTTTTTGGAAGATCCAACCTCTATAGTTCCTACTCATTTCACCGTTGGCATATTACGCATGGATATTCATCTAATCCATTATGTGACTAATCATGTTCTTTTCCCAAGAAAAAACAACTCTAGCCTCATAAATAAATTCGACATATAACCGGTTTGGTCCTTAACTAATATAGTTAAAAAAAATTGGGTTGATATGGTGATCCATCATATAGTGGGAGAAGCTAGAGGGATTATACCTGAGTGAATTACACACTCAAAGATACAACAGAGTCGCTACTGAACTTTATTTAGTCCCAAAGGACAGGAAAAATATCGATAAAACCCAAAGGGAAGAGAAACGGGTAAGGGGGTCAGTTATACGAAAGGAAGGTACTAGCACCTTACGCATCTTTCGTACTCGACAGGAACCATTTCACTCGCTTTTAGGTTTGGATGGGTTATCTATCTAAAGGCTTCTAGATAAAAAGAGAAATAAAAAAGAGAGAAGGAAAAAAAGAAAGTGCTCACAGAGGATTAAGGCCCTCACGCCTACATATCCTCATAGTACAATGAGGAATTTAGAGCTCCGTAGTTTAGGGAACCAGGGAAATAAAATAAGGTGGAAGAAGGTAGTTCGCCAAGATTTCATAATCTCGTGTCTACGTATCCTTATTGCACAATGAGGAAATCAGAGCTCCGTAGTTCATGAACCAGAAAAGAAAAGAAGAAGATTTGGGCGGACCAGAGAGACAAAAGAATGGAAGAAGGTAGCTTGCCAAGATTTCACAATCTTGTGCCTACGTACCCTCATAATGCAATGAGGAAGTCAGAGCCTACGTAGTTTGGGGAACTAGGACAGAGAAAGAAAAGGAAACAGAGACGTTGTCGAAACTAAGAGCGAAAGGAAGAAAGCAAGACCCTACCGGGGATGCAAAAGAAAATAGTGTCAAAACCAAGAAAGAAAGGCAAAGGAAAACTCTGTTGAGGAACTCGAAAGCAAGATGATAACTCCACTAGGGACAAAAAAAATAATGATGTTAAGACCAGGAGAATAAAAGATAAGAATCAAGGTAAAGGCAAGATCCACAGGCGACTCGGTGCATCAACTGGAAGACAATGATTAACCAAAGAAAGATAAGAGCAAAACTCTGTGGGGAGAGCAAAAGATTGGTGTCAGCAGACAGACAGTGATGAACTAGAAGAAATAAAAAGTGTACTGAACCAAGAGATGGTGTTTGACTCTTTGGAGACTCAGTGTGGTAACTGATAAACAGTGGTTAACCGATAAGATAAAGGAGTTGGTTTTAACTGGTAGACGGTAATCAACCAAAAGGACGAGTGTGGAACCGAATGAAGGTAGTAACCCAAAGGACGGGTGTGGAACCAAGTAAAGGTTGAAACCCAAAGGATGATACACTGACTGAACAAGCAATACATGACCGAAAGAAATGGGTAGTTGAACCAAACAAAGGTTACTAACCCAAAGGTGCGAGTATTTGAACCAAAGAAAGGTTGCTAACTGCAGGGGATTCGGTTTTTAATAGACAGACTGTGATTAATCTAAAAGAATGAGTGTTTAATCAAGAGAAGGTGATTAACTCAAGAGAGATTGGTTTTAACAGGCAGACCATGATTAACCAAAGAATGGGTGGTTAACCGGAAGAAGGTGATTAACCCAAAGGAAACTCAATATGCTAATAGACAGACTATGATTAACTAAGGAAATAACAAATTGTTGTTTTAACTGATGGTCCGTGATTAACCAAACAAGAAGGAGAGAGAACCAAAAGAGGGTTACAAACTCTGATAGGGACTTGGTATTTAACAGGAAAGCTATGTTTAATCGAAAAAGGATTGACTTCGCTGAGGAAAAGGAGATTTGGCTTTAACCAAAGAACGGTTGATTAGCCAAAGAAAGGAGTGATTACAAATCTTCTGGGGAATTAAAGAATAGATTGACCAAAAGGAAAAAAGTTGAATTGAAAGGAGGAAGTTAAATCTAGGGACAGGAGATTAGGGTACAAGTGATTAAGGATCGACTCGACTGGGAAGGAGAAGATGCTACAGTAAGGAGATAGAGATGAATATTTCAGGCATAGGGTCATTCGTCCCTTACCTAAAATAATCAGAATGAGTGTAGGAATTCTTCACTTTCATTCCTTCTTTAACACCAAAGTGTAGTACGGCAAACGAAACCGACAGAGTAACGGCGCAAACTTGTACAGAGCTCCAGCATGTTGCAAATCTTCGACTCCGTGGGGGAACAAAAGAACAAGGCTCCAAAATATCTAAAAGAGAAGAAATAAGGGAGATCAACTAATCGAAATAAGGTTTCGATCAATTAATCACAAGGGAGTGAACAAGTCAACAATCTTTCAAGCGAGTTGAAAGATCGTCAAAGCAAACGTGCAGATTATCGATTATACAAAATTAAGTTCATTCAATGAATAACAAACTTAATGCAATTGAGAATAAATGCAATGGCAGCAACAAACATCAATTAGCATGCAATACTAACCATATTATCATGTGAACAAAGGTGTAAAAATGATCATGATCATACAAATATCACAAAATGCAAATAATCAAGAATCAACAAAACATGCATTGAAAGTTTACATACATGCTTTCAACAGAAGTTAAACAGCTCATAAAACCTCCCTAAATATCAAGCATATTAAGCCATGGAAGTTAAATAAGGAAAGAATAGCAAACAAGCTTGAAAATAGGCAAAAATGACATTCTGTCACAGTGGTAATCGATTACCACATGCAGGTAATCGATTACCTACTTGAAAATTGCAAAACCATGTGAAAAATAGGCAAGGTAATCGATTACCCATATATAGGTAACCGATTACCACTATAACAGTGGCAAAAAACAACTTTTCAAAAAGCACTTCTAGCAACCAAAACACTTATCCAATCATCCATATGCTATGGTAAATATTTGTGCATGAAAATTAAGTTCAAAATCATCAATTAGACATCAATTGAATCAATTAACTCAACAAGAACAAGAATCAAACAATTGCACAATCAATTCGCACACAAGAAAAATTATCGAATCTACACCGCGAACAATACGAAAGTGATCAAAAACAGTAAATTAAGTGAGAAATTCCAACCTACAAGGCGGAGGATTGCCTTGGTGATTGTTGCAAGTGAATTGTGATAAAGATGATCAAAGAAAACCAGAGAAATCTGAATTTGCAACCGAATTGTAGTAAAACCGAGCAAAATGCGACGAAATCTTCAAACACGAATTTGCACAGAAGAAACTCGAGATAATCACTTGATTTGAAGCAAAAGCCAATAAAACTCCAGAAAATAAAGTAGAATTGCAAGATAGTAGAGGTTAATCTCAAGAGAAAAACACTTCCAATGTGGAAGTTGCTACTCTTTAATGGTGAATTTAAGCTCTAGTGTGGTTTTGGGAAGAAGATGAATATGAAGAAGTTGCAGAAAATGCAAAAAAATTGAGAAATGAGAGGATAAAGAATGAAAATTGAGAGAGAATTGTGAAAATGGTTGAGGGTCCTTATGAAATGGCGAATATTTCTTTATATAGAGTGGAGGTTTGGAGTTACTAGGTTTGGAATGTGCTTTGGAGTTTGCTTTGGAACTAGCCTTGGAGTTAGTTGCATTTGACTCACTGAGTCGGAAGTTAACTCAGTTAGTTAGGTAGTTAACTCGGTAGCAATCCTAACGTAAGTCCAAATCAAAGGGCTCTCATGCTTGCAAATGAAGTTACATGGTAGTCTTGATTCAAATTGATGTATTGGAGTAAATGCTTTGGAATGTCTTGAAAGGTTCTTGAAGTGTCTAGAGATGTCTAAAATGTTCCACACAATAGTAGAGGGAAATTTGTTGTCATAAAAAATGCAGCAAAATTTGTTTTTTTGCACAGGGTAATCGATTACCCTACTTTGCCTAGCAATGTGGTAATTGATTACCACAGGCAAAACTTGCCCAGTTTGCTTGAAAATGGTGTTGCGGCCATGACTCCGATTTTTGACCTTTTGCTTTGATGAATAGGCATTGAAACTCTTGTTTTATGCTTGTAATGATGATGTGATATCTTTGTGAGAATGTAATTAATCGGGCTTAAAAGCCTGAATATTCTTGCAACAAAAACCACAGAGAAAAAGTGTTAATGCATATGACAGCGATGCGAATGCACATGCTCATGCAAAAGGTAAAAGGGGAGGTCAAATTTCGGGTTACGACAGTGGGGAGGAAAACAAAGAACACGCTTATATGATATAATGGACTAGTCACAAAAATATTGGAGCAAATTGGCTTAGATTAAAATGAGGAGGAGTCATATATTACAAATTCATGAATAGGAAAAAAAGGAACTTAAAATTTAATGAGGATAAAGGTCAAAAATGAGGTACTAATTCATCTACCTTTAAAAGTATCAGTAATAACATGTGCTCAACAACAAACAAAAAATAAAATTTTGAGGATTTTGATTACAATGTTGCCGCAACTGCGAAAAACAACCGGCGGAAAAAACAGAAGAGTCGCCACTTTCGTTATTTATCCCAAAGAGAGGGAAAGGAAACGATCGTAAAAACCTGAAGAAAAAGGAAAAGATAAGGTCATCGCAACCATGTCTGGGTTGGGGAGTCGGTTACGCAAGGGGAAGGTATTAGCACCCCTCACGTCTGTCGTACTCGACAAGATCCACGCATTGTTGTCTATCTAAATAGGTGTATTGAAACTATCTAGCTAAAGGCTTAAGGACAAAAGAAAAAGAAAAGAGAACTGACTCGGCAGAGCATCGTCGCTCTGTGCTTACGTACTCCCTCGTGCAATGGGAAAGTCAGAGTCAACGTAGTTCGCCTAACTACGGCTAAAGAAAGGGGGAAGGTTGCTCGCCGAGACGTCGCGTCTCATGCCTACATACTTTCGTCTGGTACGGAAGATTAGAGCAAACGTAGTTCGGGGCTAAGAGGACCACAGGTTGGTTCAACAGTTTTTTAGGCCCGAGTAGGGTTAACAGATAGTTCTAGCAGTTGGTGTATGCAGCTCGACCATTTGAGACTTAAGCGTTACCGTTTGCGGTAGAACTAAGAGTTAACGACACTCTTGTTTGTGAAAAGATTTTCCTGATTAAAAACCCCCAAAGGGTGAAAAAAAGTTTGAATTGTTTTTGTGTTTTTTAAGAGAAGAAGTGTTTTGAATTTGATTTACAACTCATGTCGCACTAGAGACTATGACCTAAGAGCGAATGCGTCGTATATCACCCAAAGGGTGTACACTAAACACTCTAGGTCCTTGAGAGGAGGCCCCTCAATTACCATTTCTCAAGTAGCTTAAGGCTCGTAGCGTGCTACACTTGTCATTCTTTATTAAGTGTTTTATGGATGTTTGAAGATGTGAAGAGAAGAAGGAACACTAATGGGAGACTAATCAATCCTAAAAGTTATCATGCAAAGTACACCTAAAGTTGAGATTCAAAAGGGAGATACCTAATGTTATCATGCATAGTTAGGCACCTAATGTCTATCATAACCTCAAGAGGTTAGAGGACTTATGGGGAACATGGAAAAGAAAAGCAATAGAAGAAGAAGAAAAAGAATAAGAAATGCATATGCCAATGAGAATGCAAACAAAATGCAACACATAGAATGATAGTGGGAGGAAAATAGTGTGGGGAAGTAGCCACCACAAGCTCATCTCAACCAAGCATGCATATGGAATGCAAGAAAAGAGAAGAAGAAGAAGTGCACAAGAAGAATTTAAACAAACACAAGCAAAACTTCACAAAGATGCACCAAAAAGTGGGATGAAATTACCTAAGTCAAGCAACATCAACCACACCAATAAAATCAAACTCAATGAAAGGTAAATCAAACATCAAATACAAGTTAGGATGGGATACCAAATTAGGTCAGCAAGGACCCCATAATAGGTACTCAACCATAAGCATCACTTATCAAACAAGAAGAAACACCAAAAGTATCCTCAAGGATTCATCATTCTAGGTATGCTTCAAATACCTCCAAAGGAGGGACCAAGCCACCTTAAATGACACTCCAAGGTCATTAGATAGAAAGGAGATTAAGAGAAGAGAGCTCACAATCAATATCAAAGCAAGATAAAAAGAAATGCAAGCAAAAGCATGATGGAAGCAAGCATGTATCACATATGAGCTCAAGTTGGAAGCACAAAAAGAAAAGCATCAAACCACAAGCTATAAATAATATTTTGACCTAAAAATGAACCTACAGCAAGCTCAACATGTCTAAAATGTGAAACAAGAAGAGTTGAGAGCTTATTGGATCCATAAAAGTCATTTCCAATCCAAACTAGGTCAAGCACTTGTGTGAGATGTCCTATGGAATGACCTAACTTGTAAGTCACTTCAAAAATAGGAAAAGGGCTCAAAAAATATCAAATAAAATGAACAAAGAAGCTACACAAGTTGGAAAACATAGGCCAAGAAATCAAGACAAATGTCCTTTCAAAGCACCATCAAAAGAATTAAATCATTTGGATGTACCACTTTGAAATGGAAGAAACAAGTGCAAAAAGAAAAGGCCCAAAAGTCAACAACTAGGGGCAAAATGGTCCTCTAAAATTGATCAACTCATCATTGAGATGAGGATCAATTTTCAATCATTGGATCCAAAGGGAATGAGAAAAATAAATGCAAACATCAAACATGTTACAATTTGAACCAACCAAAACAATTCCAATACTCAATTCATTTTTTAATTGAAAATAAAATGGAAAAATAAAATAAAAAATATCAAAAAAAAGTAGACATCTCAAAGTTGATTAAAAATATTTTTGGTGAATTTTTGGAGTATTGGAACTATTTTAATTAATTAAAATTGAAAACATAAAATAAAATAAAAAACAAATGAAAATAAAAAGAAATGGAAAATGCGTGTGACAAATAGCAATTCAAATCAACTCAGAAACACATCTGGACCCAACTGGGGGTGCAAAGAGCAGCGCGCCCAAGGCCCAATCCAAAGTAAACAAAAATGAAATAATTTGAGCAATCATGTGCATCAAGTCAACATAAGAGTACCATGGGGATTCAGCCTGGAACGCTTGATGGTTTGGTATTCAAATCATGTGGTTAATATTGTGACAGCACATTAATGAAGGTTTGAAATGAATTTGGTGGAACAAGTCAAACACGGGAGCACGGTGTTTCTTAATCAATACCGTTGGAACAAAAAGTAATCTCACCAGACGATCCTCACAGCGCCACGTCTCATCTTCTTCCTCAAGACTCACACCGACCGGACTGAACTTCCAGTCACCCCTACCGAAAGCTCCGGCCACCGCATGTTAACAACAACAACACGGTTTCCTCCACACTCCACCGTTTCACATGAAATTTATATCCAAATTACACTAGAGATCACAAGGATCTCAATTCTGACCTTAGAATTCACATATCACGCGTAAATCTCCAAAACCGAGAGCAACAAGGAAGAGCATCAAAATTCAAAGTTCATGGAAACTCAATCAAATTGATCCAAACATTATCTAGAGCTCACGCACATCACAGATCAAGTGAAAATGAAGTGAAAACAAGCAAGAATAGCTCAGACCAGATCAACAAAGTTTGGAGCTCCAATTATCAAACATCATAAACATCAACCAATTGTATCCAGAAATGATCTACTATGTTCATGGATCACAAACACGCAAGAATGGTGCAAAATCATGGCATAATGAGTGAGATACGTTGAAAAGAAGAATACATAGTGGAGAACTTCCACTGAGCGTGATCCTTTGATGAAGCTTAGCAAAAACTATCCAGAAACGTTCCACACACTTCAGAGAAGCTTTTGCAATCTTCAATTTCAATTGAAATGGCTTGAATCATCAAATTTGAATTTCAAGTTTCTTCCATTTTTTCAAAATTGTTCTTGATCAATTCTGCTCCAATTTGCACTTCTGAAGGTTTGTTCATGCCAAAAATGTTATATACAATGGATATCAATCAAGATTAAGCCCAAACTCAGCCTCTAAAGCCCAATTCAAAATCCATGGGAATTGGTTTTTTTCAAGTTTTCATGTACACGAATTTTCCTCTTTTTTGGCTCCAAAATGGCTTGAATCACTTGCTGGGATCATTTGGAGTGTGAATGGTCAGGATTGGAGCCTTGTTTGATCTCCATGGTTGAGATTTGTTATGTAACTTCACAATGAAGAAACCTTGAAAATGGCTTGTTTAAACACCCCAATTCAAAAATGTAAAATTGCCAAAGTGTTTAAAATGATGTTTGCACTCAGAAAATGCACTCATTTGCACCAATTTGATAAAAAAATGACATAATTCCAATTTTCCCCCTTTTTAACCTTCTTTCATGAAAATTCAAATATCCAATCCTCAAACCAAGCCAATTCCATGCCTTCTCAATGCTGGAATAAGCAAATAACACCATTTGGAGCAAGTTTGATGTTGGAAAAATCTTCATTTGAAGTGTGCAAGTTGGTGAAATGGACCTATAATTTTATGACCTATAATCTTACTTTCCCAAAAAACCCCTAACTTGTAAACCTCATAACTTGAGTTCTACAAATCAGATGAAAGACTTCTAGTACAATTTGGAAAGATAAGATCAAGACCTACAACTTTCATGTTGGCCAAAAGTTGAGGAGAAACATCCTTCTAGGTCAAAAAATGGCTTGGAAGTTGGTTGACTTTTGTTGACCAAAATCACATCCCTCTGATGACCTGTAACTTGTCTGGACCATAACTTGAGTTCTGTACATCCAATCAAGGACTTCTAGTACTCAAATTAAAGCTAATAACATGCCCTACAAGTTCCATGTTGATCAAAAGTTGATATGAAACTTGTATCTTGAGATAGGTAGTCTTGAAGTCAGGCACTAAATAAGGGATTTTACCCTGAGAACCCTAATTTAGTAACTTCTCACACACTTAACCCTTGATGAATTGAAATTGAAATGATGTCTCATATGTTTTAAAACAACATACCATGACCATAGAGACTTTTAATTGAGTTTTAATCTCCTTCAATTTCACAATTGATTGGAGATTAGCCAGATGAAAACCCTTATTGCAACAACTTCAACTGCGACTCTTCACACTTGGCACAAACACTTGGATAAGCTCTACCATGACCTTCAGGGAACTCCATGAGCTCTCTCAACATCTTATATCCATAACCATGGCTTCCACAATTCTCTGATGATCTTGAAATGGCCTCCAAGTTAGGAGCTAACCCCCATACAACCATCCTTTCTTTCATAAGACCAATGTCCACTTCCTGATGACTTGATGACCATTCAAACTTGAGTAACACCCCCTGCTTAGGCTCAACCCTCTGAGTAGACTCTTTTTGATGTGCATAAACTCTTGATCCCATGTTAAATGCAACATGTTATGCAATGCAAATGCTAGAAAGAAATGAAATGAAGCATAAACCAAGTTAAGAAAAGGTTGGGCAAATTTTGGGGTGCAACAAATGTCCCTCATACTTCCTCTTCGAACATTGTCCTTAACAAAAACCTTCATAATCACCAAGGAATGGTGAGGATGTAAAGGATGACTAATTTAAGGATTTGTCGTCTCACCAATAAGCTCGCTGCAACCATACTCATATCTCCCGATCAGATCAAGTGATGATGGTGAATATGCAAATTAAGTATTTTCTTAGAGTGATGATCATGAATATGCAAATTAATTATTTGCTTAGTTGTTTGATTGTTTATTTTAGATACTTTTCCCTTCCTTTTTTTCATTCCTCTATGTTGTTCCATTTTTCCTTTGTAAAATGAAAATTTTCTTGTTTGCTTATGTTGTGAATCTTATTGTGAATTACGACAAAATTCAATATCAATTTGTGAGGCAAAGAACAATATCAACCCCAAAATAAATGGTCTTCAGCAATAATAATCTGAACACAGATATATGGCAGAATAAGGTAAGAAAAACCCGAAGGTTTGTTTATCCAGTTCGATCAAACGATCTACTCTAGGGGAGAGAGCAGCTCTCCAATTCACTATACTCAGAAAGTTGTTACAAGAGATTACAGATGAGTTACAAGAAAATAGTCTTCGCCTTCAGGTTCCCAAGAACAGCCCTGAAGGCGCCCAAGAACAACTCTATTTTCTACCCAAGTGTTTCTTTACCTCTCCAACTCTCAATATATGAATCACTCAAATCCAAGGTGTAATCCAAGGTCTTCTTTGTACATAGCTGAAACCCTATGCTATACCTTTAAACCCTTGCTCTCCCTTAATGGTGTAAACTCTAAGATTGTCACACACCAAGCATATAAGAGATACATATTTATAATAGCAAATACCCAACAAACAAAGTCCAAAATCACATGGATCCATGGACCGAATCAAAAAAAGCCTAAAAACTCGAAAATACTATTCACCATATAGACAACACTATCCACCGTACGAACGTCACTATTCATCTGTACGGATAGTACTGTTCACCGTACAGACGACACTACTCACCGACCAATTTTTTTTTCTCGAATTTTCGTCCTACTTTCTAAAACTTTTTATTTTCGCGGTAAATACAATCTCTAAAATATGTTTTCTTTCTCTTCATCAACAAAGGTTTTAAGGAAAATTTACAACAATCTCCACCTTGACTTTAAACCATGTTGATACCAATTTAACAATCAACAATATTGCTGCTATCTACCAAGTTGAAACTTTAATCAATAACTTTGATCAAATTCGAGCAACCTTTGAATCTTGATCTTGCAAATTGAATCCACTTGTTCCCAATTACCATTTTATGCTTAGGTAATTTAACAAGCCTACAAGTATGATTTTTAAACCACACTTGACTCCACATGTTTTCAAATGCATCTCTGAAGGTTTTTCTTCTTTTATTTTGCAGTCCTTCAGCCATATTAAAAACATAATATCCAAGGCTAGCATAATCGTCCATTTGAGATGCTACACTAACCCTCCTTACCTTATCATGAGTCAAATGATAATCAGAAATCTCTATAATCATTCCCTCACTACTACTAGCATTTATAGTAGGAAACTCCATCTCAAACTGAGTTTTCTCTGTTATAGTTTCTCCCAGGTTTCTCCATTGGTTTTAACTATTCTTCTTTTAAAGAAATTCTCTACCAAATAAGTAAGTTGTTTTAACGTCGGCTCTTTTCCAAAAACTCAATAACAACTCAGCGGTAACATGCATTTTATCCCTTGATTTCTACAAAATTCATTGTACTCCTCTGAAAAATTTCTCAAGGCATTCATAACGCCTTAAACTCAAATCCCATAGCTTTTCCTTGTCATGAAAGCCTCCACTAGTTAAAGATGAATGAATAATAACATTTGAACCTTCTAAAATATATAGACCATATATTTTAGACCCTTTAGCAATAATCAATTCATCACGCAAAATCTTCAACACTCCATGTTCAACTCTAGTACAATAACCTAGATCATCAAACATACTTATAAATAACAAATTTCGCTTGAGTTATGGAACATATCTCACATTGTGAATAAGAAGTTCACGATCATTAAACATTTTAAATCTGACCGTACCAATACCATGAACCTTACATGCCTTATTATTACCAAGGCGAACTACTCCACCTTGCGCCATCTTCAAATTTTCAAAGTATTCTATTCTTGAACACATGTGATAAGAGTAACCTGAGTCAATGACCCAACTATCTTTAGTTTCCAAACTCGATACTACTAGTGATTCGACATCCTCATAACTTTCCTCACCCAATGCAACTACAGCTTGAACAGAATCTTCACTGACCTTTCTTTTAGGACAATCCCTTTTAGAGTGACTGATTTTCTGACAATTAAAACATTTTACCTTTGACTTTCCAGACCTCTTTGATTTG
The DNA here is from genome assembly GCA_963859935.3 of Lathyrus sativus. Classification (NCBI taxonomy): domain Eukaryota; kingdom Viridiplantae; phylum Streptophyta; class Magnoliopsida; order Fabales; family Fabaceae; genus Lathyrus; species Lathyrus sativus. The sequence goes on along the minus strand of CAWUDS030005679.1, from coordinate 27,689 downwards.
GACATCCCTTTACGCTCACCTCCTCTTCTTAACATATTTAAGCCTTCACCACTATCTTCAATCTTTAAATCTTTCGACTTTGAAAATTCTTTGGATTTCACCACAGTCTGGACTTCATCCAAAGTAATAGTACCTTCTTTACCGTAAAGAAGAACATCCTTAAAGTGCTCAAAGGATCTGGGTACTAAACTCAACAAGAGAAAAGACTTGTCCTCATCATCAATCTTCACTTCAATATTCTCAAGATCATTGATAATCTTGTGAAATTTTATGAGCTGCTCAACTATGAATTTGTTCTCCACCATTCGGAATGAATAGAGTTGTTGTTTCAGATACAAATGTGAGGGCAAAGGCCTTATATACTAGATATTCGGGTTTCGATGATGTCAAAACTCAGTCGCATGGAAGAAGAGATGTTTGGCTTTATCACCGCATTCATAAGCATACCATATTTGTCATGTTTCATTTGCTTGCACAATGCATCCCTAGTACTGCACTTTGTAGTATTAGAATATGCGTCATACGAGTTAAAATCCCATTGGTAGTCATAGGTATCATCTAAGTATGTCAAAACCATTAAGATTATGCAATTTCTAAAAATACAGGTGTTTTAGTCGACCACACCTTGCTCCGGTCGACTCATAACAAGTGTCTAAATTTTGCAAAACTCTCGGGATAGGTATGGTCGACCTACCGGTCGACGCATACTATTGTCATTTCTGTTTGTCAAAAAATCCAGGCTTTACGTTGATGCATAGCCTTGTTCCGGTTGACGCATAGCAGGTTATTTTGCATAGTCTATTTTGCTTGGGGTAGCTCAGGTAGACCCTTCCCTCTGTATGGGTCGACCGTTCGCTGTTTGCTGCATAATTTTGGTCTGTCTATCATTTTTGAAAAGTAGTTTTGTCAGATATTTTTGGTCTGATATAAATAGAAAGTTGCTCATTTCCTTTCATAACAATTGAATTAATTAGAAAATAAGAAAAGTGAAAGAGGTGCCAATTGAAGCTCTCGTCATCTTCATCTTCTACATTTCATACCACAACAATCACACACAATAATCTTTGTTATGCATTATGGATTGTTTGAAGTGATAACGTCCGAAGCCGTTGATTGGGATCCGGTTCGGGTTGAGATTTTGGAAGGTTTTTCTTGAATAAAACCTTTAGGGTTTTGTCCTGCAAGATTCTCTGAATTTGGGGGGTTTTGGTATGAATCTTCTCAACATATATTCAGCTGAGCGAAGGTGATCGAGGAGCGGTGGTTTCTGTCGATCTAGTAGCGATAATCGATGAATTATGATGGAGAAGTTCAGGTTCGATTAGCGAGTGTTTTAGATCAGCCAGGCTGGGGTTTGAAGATGTAAGGTTGTTCAAACAAAGAGTTGTAATCGGAGGTTCATCCACAAGCTATCAAAGGACTTGATTCAACTCGAATCAAGGGACAAGAAGAGAAAGCATATTCAACAACAAGGGAGTTTATTTATGCATTTGCTATTCTATTCTTGTATAAACGATTCTACAACAGGTTACATTTATATTATACGAGCTCAATTCTATTGTAAGAATTGAGGGCAGACGTACCCCAAAGCGAGGACGACGGGGGAACTGCCTCAACAAATCCTTGTGCCTTTTACATTACGCTTTTACATTTACTTAATATTTCCGTGATTTTCGTACAAACAATTATATCGAATTTAGGACTGTTTTGAGTAAGTGCTGAATTAATTTTGACTCTAGTATAATAGTTTATTGTACAAGGAAACTAGAGCTACTTACTCAAAGCCAAACTCACTTGGAGTGCTTCGTACGCCAAGTGTTTGATAAATTGTCTGAACCAAAATTCTCGTGTGCTGTCCATTTATTTTGTTGGCATTTTAAGGCATTGGAACTAGTCATACCAAGTAGTGATATAAATCAAATTGGTAGTGTAACTAGCATGGTGATTCTCATTTCTCATTATTAATTTCCATAGGCTAGACGCATATCCGGTTTTCTAGTAACAGTTTGTTATAGACGGTAATTTTTCCATGGCCGCTTCCACAAATTAAACAAATTTTTAAAACCAATTTTATTGGTAGCGTCGACTCATTTTTTAATAAGGGATGTATTCAACCCCCCTTCTAGATCCGCGCCATCGTCTAACAAGTGGTATCAGGAGCACCGGTTCACTCCGTGCTTCAAGTATAACTTTGTAGAAAATGGCTAACGAACCTAAAGGGGTCTATAATAGAGCTTCTGTTTTTAATGGAGAAAATTATAGTTACTGGAAAGACTGTATGCGGGTGCACATTAATTCCATTGATAGGAAAGTGTGGAATGTTATTCTTAACGGTCCAATGGAAATAACCATGACCGATGAGAATAACATGGTTGTGCCTAAGCCTGAAGCACAATGGACTGATGATGATGAGAAGAAATATAATTACGATTGGAAAGCCAAAAATATTTTGATCTCCTCATTAGGAGTTGATGAATATTAACGGGAAAAGCTATGTGGGACTCATTACAAGTTGCCCATGAGGGAACCAATGATGTTAAGCTAGCGAGAATCAATACGCTAACACAAGAGTTTGATCTCTTTTACATGGAGCAAGGGAAAACCATTGCGGACATGCAAAAGAGATTCACTCATCTTATCAATAGATTGCACTCACTAGGTAGGCCAGTTGCCAATGATGTTGCTACTAACAAAATTTTGAGATGTCTTAACAGGGAATGGCAACTAAAGGTAACCGCCATCAAAGAAGCTAACGAACTCACAATTTTGGATCTCACAACATTGTTTGGAAAGTTGAAAGAGCACGAGCAAGTGCTTCTAAGCCTAGAGCAACATGAAAAGAAGTAAAAGAAGGATAAAACAAAAAATACTGAAAATAAGTTTATTACTCTTAAGACTTCTTCCTCAAAGTCTCAATCTAAGGAGCATAGTGATTACACTTCGAGTGACAACGAAGACGATGACAAGAGTAAGGACATGGGGTTGTTTGTAAAGTGTTACAACCGCTATGTCAAAAAGAACGACATCCAACACTCCGAGAAAAATCTTGTCAACTTCCGAAAACAATCAAGGTACTCTAGAAATGATGACACTAAGGGAAACAAGACAAGAAGGTCATGTTATACTTGCGGAAAGACCGGACACTACAAAAGGATTGTCCCTTGAACAAAAAGGGCAAAGAGAAGGAAACAAGTAGATCACAAAAGAAGTAATCTAAGCCAAGGAGAGCATATATAGCTTCGGAAAGCGATAATGATTCCACCGAGGATGAAAGTTCAAGTGATGAAGATGAATATGTAAATTTTTGTCTTCCCGCCCATCAAAAGAACAAAAAGAAATAGGTACAACGTCTTGAGAACACCGAGAGAAGATGGGTTCTCGATAGTGGCTGCTCAAGATACATGACAGGAGACATATCTCTCTTCATCGACTTCGTGGCAAAGAAGAAGGGGTATGTAACCTATGGAGACAACAATCGTGGTGCAATACTTGGAAAAGGTAGTGTAGGTAATCCTTCTTCCACTATTATATATGATGTATTGCTTGTCGAAGGCCTTAAACATAATCTCATTAGCATTAGCCAATTATGCGATAAAGGATACAATGTATATTTTTCAAAAGATCGTTGCAAAATTGTGCATAATGATGAAATGAAGAGTGTGTTTAATGGTCTAAGAGTAAATAATGTCTATATGCTGGACTTGAATGAAGTATCTTTGACAAGTGACAAATGTCTCATGACAATGAGTGAGGACTCATGGTTATGGCATAGACGCTTAACACATGTCAACTTTGACTTGCTTAACAAAGTAGTCTCAAAAGATCTAGTCATAGGTCTGCCCAAAATTAAGTTTACCAGGGATCACCTTTGTGATGATTGCCAAATGGGAAAGAAAACGAGAATCTCTTTTAAATATAAAAATATTGTTTCAACTACGAGACCTCTCTAGCTTCTCCATATGGATTTATTCGGGCCATCTAGAATTAAAAGCCTAGGAGGTAACTATTACGGTTTTGTAATAGTTGATGACTTTTCTAGATTTTGTTGGACTATCTTCTTGGCTAGCAAGAGCGATACATTCGCAACCTTTCAAAGATTTGCTAAGCTTTCTCAAATAAATTAAACACAAATATCGTAGCAATTAGAGTGACCATGGAGGTGAGTTTGAGAACTATTTGTTTGAGGAATATTGCGGTAAACACGAAATTGATCACAACTTCTCCGCTCCACGTACCCCTCAGCAAAACGGGGTTGTGGAGCGCAAAAATCGTATTTTGGAAGAGTTAGGGAGAACCATGATCAATGAAAGTGTGTTACCTAAGTATTTCTGGGTTGACGCCATAAGTACGACTTGTTATGTATTAAATAGGGTGCTCATCCGCCCTATTCTAAACAAAACACCGTATGAGCTTTTAAAAGGGCGCAAGCCAAATGTTTCTCATCTTCATGTCTTCGGTTGCAAGTGTTTTGTGTTGAATAATGAAAAAGAAAGCTTAGGTAAATTTGATTCCAAGGCCGACGAAGGTATCTTCCTCGGATACTCTCAGTCAAGTAAAGCCTATAGAATTTATAATAAGAGATTACTTACTGTTGAAGAGTCTGTACACATAACATTTGATGAATCTTATCCGAGAGATGTCGGAAAAGGTAATGTTGTTCATGGTGCAGGTGTATCTTCAAAATACATACTCAATAGTGCCGAGCCGGGAATTGATCAACCCGACGAAGTCAAAATTGAGGAGGAGAAAGATGACCGCCATGAAGAAATCGAGGAAGTTCATCCGTCTAAAGATGATCTGCCTCCAGCTTGGAAGTCTTCCAAAGACCATCCTATTGACAATATCCTCAGTGATATATCAAAGGGGTGACAACTCGGTCTAAGATAAGTAATTTATGTTATCACTTCGCTTTCGTTTCTCAGATGGAACCTAAAAACCCTAAAGAAGCCTTACTCGATGAACATTGGTTCTTATCTATGCAAGAGGAACTTAACCAGTTCAAAAGAAATGAGGTTTGGGACCTTGTCCCTCCTCCACGAGGTCATCGAGTAATTGACACTCGATGGGTGTTTAGAAACAAATTGGACGAAAATGGGGTAATAACTTGCAACGAGGCACATTTAGTCGCACAAGGGTATAACCAAGAGGAAGGCATCGACTATGAGGAGACTTATGCGCCGGTTGCCCGACTCGAGGCTATATGCCTTTTACTTGCCTTCGCTTGTGCGAAAAATTTTAAGCTATTTCAAATGGATGTAAAAAGTGCATTCCTTAACGGTTATATAAATGAAGAAGTTTATGTTGTCCAACCTCCGGGTTTTGAGTCTCATGAATATCCCGATCACGTATACAAGTTAAAATGTGCCTTGTATGGACTCAAGCAAGCCCCTAGGGCTTGGTATGAGGGCCTAAGCAAGTTTCTAATTGATCAAGGGTATTCAAGAGGCAAGGTCAACACAACCCTCTTCATTACGCGTCAAGGAAAACACTTAATTTTGGTGCAAATTTATGTTGATGACATTATATTCAGATCAATTAACATGAATCTCGTAAGAGAGTTTTCTAACCTAATGTAGGGTGAATTCGAGATGAGTATGATGGGGGGGCTCACATATTTTCTCGGGTTACAAATCAAGCAGCTTGAGGAAGGAACCTTTGTAAGTCAAACAAAATATTGTCTTGAGCTTCTCAAGAGGTTTGACATGACAAATTCTAAAGCCATTGACACACCAATGCCGACTTGTCAAATCTCAGTAGAGATGAAAATGGTAAGGATGTAGAGGTAAAAAGATATCAAGTATGATTGACTCTCTTCTTTATCTTACCGCCTCTAGACCCGATAGTATGTTTAGTGTTTGCATGTGCGCAAGATATCAATCTTCTCCTAAGGAATCCCATCTTAAAGCAGTTAAGCGCATACTTCGATACCTTTCGGGTACTCTGAAGTATGGGCTATAGTATTTCAAGGGAAATGATTGTTCCTTGGTTGGATTCTCCGATTTCGATTTTGTAGGGTGCAAATCGGATAGGAAAAGTACCAGTGGTACTTGTCACTTATTTTTAAATTCTTTGGTTAGCTGGCATAGCAAGAAATAAGTTTTTGTTGCTTTGTCAACCGTCAAAGTGGAATACGTTGCCGCTGGTAGTTGTTGCGCTCAAGTCTTATGGCTTAAGCAATAATTGCTAGATTTTAATCTCAAACTTGAGTGTATTTCGATCTTTTGTGACAATACAAGTGCCATTAATCTTACCAAGAATCTCGTGTTGCATTCATGCACTAAGCATATCGAAATACGACACCACTTCCTTAGGGATCATGTGGAGAAAGGCAATGTGGTTTTGAACACGTTGATACTAAAAATCAACTAGCGGATATTTTCACAAAACCTCTTGCTACTGAGCTTTTCTTTCATATCTGACGGGAACTAGGTATTCTCAATATTTCGAATCGTGTTTAGTAAAATTTCTTGCACATCTGTTCCATATCTATGTTTATATCTACTTTGATTATCGAATATCTAACAAATTGAAGATGTTGAAAGTATATGTAAGTGTTCATCTAGCTATATTTAGAATGAAGGTGATATCTTTCCCCAACTCTCTCTCTCTCTCTCTCTCTCTCTCTCTCTCTCTCTCTCTCTCTCTCTCTCTCTCTCTCTCTCTCTCTCTCTCTCTCTCTCTCTCTCTCTCTCTCTCTCTCTCTCTCCGATTCTCATGTTCATAAAATGCATCAAATTATGTGTTACATTTGTCATATATGTCATATTATATGTATCTTGTCTTTTTGAATGCTTGAAATTTCTTGTGGCTGATTATTTATGTCCTTTTGTTGCCTATATGATCACAAATGTGAAAATTTGCTTGTTTTGTCTGCATGAGTCGACCTAAACAAGGTCCGGTCGACTCACAAAAGTGTTCCCAAAATTGAAATTTGTTCGAGTATGCTCAAGTCGACCTACCGGTCGATGCATACATATTAATTTTTGAACGTGAACTTTTTAACACAGTATGCGTCAACGCATACAAGGAGCGGTCGACGCATCGCGTGAAAACTGTCAATTTTTTTAAAATCGTTCAAAATTCCTCTCTATTCAATTTTCTCTATGACTCATTTAATGTGTATCATTAATTTGCATTGTAAGTTGACACATATACTCTAAAACTCTCCTCTTCCCAAAACCTAATAGCTACTACAAAAAGGGTCAAAGTCTTAAACCTCTCTCCACAATACTCGGAGTTTTAGGAAACTCCACAGTGGGGTCATGAAGAATCTTCACATTGGGGCTATGGGGAGCCTCCATAGTGGGGTTATCAGGAGCCAACAAATCCCCCGCAACAACATTCTTCAGAACTTCTAGAAATGATGAGGGGCATGAAATTAGAGCAACGTGTCTTCATGAATGCTCAGGATGAGCGTCTCGCACAACTTCAGAGCCTATTCGAGACACAGACTGAAAAATTCAACACCTTCTCCTCGAATATTAATCAACGGTTTGATGATCTGGTTGCATCATCTGAAAGTCAGCACCGGATCATCTTCAACAGTCTCAATACATTGAACAGTGTTGTTTTGGAGTTTATAGATATGGTCGATGCTCAACTGCCTCCGCCATATCCGTATCATGGAATAGGCCAACCGTTCAGGGGGAGGAGACATTGAAACCTATGCATTTTGCATCCTTGCATTTCATCTTTTTATGTTGTCATGTTCTTTGCGTTGTATTAAATACATTTTAATTGTGGTAATTGTCGCGGTGAAAATCGGATACCAAACTATTGATTAGTTTGAATCTTTAATTCATTTTGCAACCGAACTTTGATTTGTCCAAAGGAAGGGATAAAGATCGAAATTCCCACAATGCAATGAAAATGCAAGGTTAGATTGTTTTAGGTTCGGGGGTTGGTTAAACTTAGGGAAGGTACTAGCATCCTAAGTTTCTGTAGTACTCTACAGGAACCTCTTATTTTATATTTGTTTATTGCTAAGTGTTATCTGCTTAAAGGATTAGAGACCTAGGGGGTTTATTTCTAAGTATACTCGATAAGATATCGCATCTTATGCCTACATATCCTTACGGGAGTGGAATCAGAGTATTTGTAGTTCCCCCTAAAGGGTTAGAGGAGTTCTTTGACTGTGGTCAAAGTTCCTACCGGTTTAGGGTAGTTGTTTTGATTGGGTTTAGGAGAAGAGACGAGTCTTCATGTTAAGGGAGATGTAACCACCACAAATGTAAGAGGAGTTGTAGGAAATGGTCTTTGCATCGTCTTAAGAAAAGGTCTTAAATACTCGGATGGTCTCCAAGTATACCTTTATCGCTCTTAAGGCAAAGTTCCTACATGTTTGATTGTATTGTTGTGGGGGTGGAGATTATATCTCACTTAAGATGATTAACATCTATTCTCTAAATGTGTTTGTAAAATTGTTTTGTGTTGATTGTTTGTTTCTATGTGGTAGAAAAATAAGACAAGGTCCTTCCTATAGGGTAGGATCTATCTTAAGTGATCAAATTGAATGGAATCAAGGATCGAGGGGAATATGATGCAAATGTAATGCAACTACACACAAGTGTTGACTCATGTGTAGGTTTTTCCTTTGGACGGAATGCGGTGTGATAATGTAAATGCAGTAATGTAAATTGCGGTAAATAAATTGCGGAAATGTAAACCATACATAAACGCATGAAAGCGTTGTAGTGTGAGTGCATATGTCGTGAAGTGGGTGTGCACGATTTGTATTTTTACGCGGTTGATTGATTTTAGCTGCTTGTCTTGAAGTTTTGGACGAGGCCGAATTATTTGAGAAAGGTTGATTTATTTTATGAGAAAATTACTGTTGTTGATCGAATTGGCTAGTGAGATTTGATTTTAGGCGAGATTATTTTAGGGATGGGTTTTAGGAAATTGTTTTAAGAAAAGTTGAATTAAATTTTTAAAAGGTTTTCAATTTTTATTTTACGATTAAAAGTTAAATTGTAAAGAGTTATTTTAAATAAAATAGTTTTCTATCCAAGAAAATGTTATTACTAAAGTTATGTTGTTTAGAGAAAAGATTTTTAATTTTTAGTATTATAAATGATTAATTTAGATTGAAAGAACAAAAAGGGTGTTTGTTTCCATTTACTTAAGAGGTCTAATTGGTTAATTAAAAGTTGTTTAATTAATAAAAGGAATCCAATTAAATAAAATTAATTACTTTTTATTAAGAATAAAAAGGCAAAAATATATATATATATATATATATATATATATATATAGATTTAGATAAAAACTTATTTAGAAAATAAATTAAATATTTTTGTTAATTAATTAAAAGAACCGTTAATTGGGAAGCTGATTAGGGTTGATCATTAAAAAAATTAACTTGAGAAGGTAAATGATTAGATTGAAGATTAAGTGGGTTAATTAGGTTGATTAAAGGTTTAATTGGTGGTTAACAGAGGGTTAAAGGTTAATGTGTGTGGTTTGTGGGGTTAGTGTGTGTAGTGATTAAACATTACAACAAGAGTAAACATCAAATCAAGCGAACAAAAAAAACCTAAACCCTGATCTGCTCTAACTCCCTCCGTCGATGCTCGCCGTCCGGACTTCCTCTCCGATCGCAACTTCCCCCGATCATCTCCTCTCTCTTCTCGCGGTTACATCAAAACCTGCAGAAACTAATAGACATAGTGATACTGATCAAATTCACACAAGAATTTTACCCAATGTGGTTTGATGACGGCTTGGTGTGGACGGCGGTGATGGAGATCTCGACGACTTTCTTCTAGCTTGCTGAAGATGTCGAACTGAAGCCTTCGGTGGTGTGAAGATTTCTGACGAAAAGGAGATAAGCTTCCTTCTCACAACTTTCTGGGTTTCTTCGATTTGGGGGGTTTCTGAATTTTTTGTGTGTTTTGCTGTGTGAATATTGTTTCTGTTTGTTGTTTCTTTTGTGTGGATGTGGTGGATCCTTTTTTTGCCTTTTTCAATGCTGCGAAATCATCCCCTTTTATAGGTCTTAGATGAAATATCTATTTAGAACTCGAGTTAAATGCTTTGATTGCTGAGGGTATCCTGTTTTACAACTTTCTGTTTTGGTCTCTAGGCAATCATTGAATCTTCCTTTTTCGTATGATTTGTGTTGATGCTCGTTAAATGACATATTCAATCTCTGATTTGTTGTGTTGAATATATATATGTCCAGGTTCAATGCTTTATGGATTTGGATAGGATCTTTTGGATCCTTTTGTGGAATATTCTTCAACTAATTCGCTAATTTTGGATTCACGAACGAGTTGTTGGGCCAACTGATGAATTTAGAAGCCCAAAAGGGAGAGGCTCGTGTTTGATTTGTCTGGTGGGAACTTTCACGAAAAACAAAGTTGGCGATGAAGAATAACAGTTGCAATTGTTCTTTGCGCACAAGCTGAACGCAGGGTACGTTGTTCCTTTCAAATCAATCTCTATTCTTGTTCCATTCGTGTTGGATATATGCTTAACATCGCTTTTCTGTTCATGTATTTGACGATGATGTTTGGGGGAAGGAAATCTTAAGGTGATAACCGTTATTGATTCATCTCGACACTTCTTTTCCCATAGCTCTTACATCAAACACGAACAGGGTGAGTGTGTTTCTGACAAACTAGTGTCCACATGAACATTCTACTTCACACCATTTATCACCCTCTACACGAATTGCATTCCCACAATGTGGTGTGTTTGGGCACTATTCATTCAACTGATGAAGTCTATAATTGCAGGGCGTACACCAGAACAGGTGGCATGACGTTTGCAGAGTTTTTTACGCTGGTATGGTTCGAAATTGAGTCCCTGTGCGCTAGCAGCTGCACCATAAATGTGAGCGAGTAGAAGTTTTCAAATCAAGTTTGATGCGTATCTAATATTGTTTTTCTTCTTTTCCATGTGCACTGGTGTGTATTGCTTTGGGGAGCTGAAGTGAAATATTGAGCTGGCTCCTGCTGTGATGATGCAATGTGCATGATGGAGCCACCATTCGATTCCATACCAAAAACACTCCCTTCAAGAATCTTGATACTCGTCAGCTACGTGGAGATTTAACTCTCCAAGTATTGTTATCCCCGTATTCGAAATGCCGTTTGCGACTAGATGTGACGATGGCAGGAAAACCAACCCCCTCTCCACCTCTTGCAAATTAACAACAACAATACCAACATCTAATACCACAAACCCCAGCCATGACAGATGTGCCCCATGAGAAACTCTGCCTTGACCAATATTCTTTGTGCCAATCAAAATCCTGATACTGTGTTGTCTTGTATGAGTAAGCTTTGCTAGCTTTTTACGTCACTTCAATCATATGTCAAGATTTTTATGTTGCTTTTCTTTTTGACTGATGTTTGGTCGTTTACAGGTGAATATACTGGTGGTTAAATGATATGCTCTTCAACCAACTCTCAGCTTGATGCCTTCTAGTACGGCCGAGAGATTCCCACAGCCTGGGATCTACTACGGGCGGTGACCTTACCACGTAATGCGGTAAACTAATCACTTTCCGAATGAACCTCTTCTTGGATTAGTTTCTCTGAATCAATGCGTCTATTTTGGCTTTGATATGGTTGCGTTCAATTGCAACAGGTTTGGCGTGGCTGACGAAACTCATCCGTTTTTTTCACGATTTGCCTTAGTATGTCGGTTGCAGGTTGTACTTGCCTTTTCTTGTGGGACTGTGATTTAATGGATATTGTCACACAGTTATAATTCTAATCTTGTATTGACTCTGTTCCATTCTGATTTGTATTCTTGTAGGTAATCCATGCAGCATGTGGTAGGCCACGGTTACGCACCGGTTTGATGAAGGGGTGCAAAAATACGGTGTTGCCGAGGCTGAAGTCAAAACAAATGTCGTTGCTGTCAAAAACAAACTGCTGCTGTCTGCATTTTATCTCGTGTATGCTTAATGCAGGTGGTTGGTTATGTCTCAAGTCCCACATCCTGACATCCTGATCAAATGATGAAGTGGCAAAAATTGACGGGGATGATTTGCAAACTTCACTACATTAATATGCCCACGATGCATATCTGTGAATACTGGTGAGTGCTTTCCACTGTTGGTGTCATGCAAAGCAACATTTCTTGAGTAACCACTAGCAAGAAATAGCTCATCAGTGGAGTTAACATGAATAGATGTCAACTGGTCAAAATCGTCAAAGGTAACACAACCAGAGTTCCCGTATAAGCCAGTAGTTTTTCGGCGTATGGTTGATGTCATGTAATTTCAGGGAACCACCATCTGAGCCTGCTATAAATGTTGGATGGGCATACAGGATGATCATCAGGGTCATCGTTAGCATGGCCACTAGATGATAGTAAGTTGATCTTGGCAAATCATAGGTTTGTCAAAGCTTCTCTTTTGATGCTTGTTCAAATGCACCCTGAAATTCTTGGTGACGGTTAATGGTGCAGGTGATGTCTTTAGGGTACATGGCTCTCTGTTTGGACTGTAGTTAGAAAGCTTGAATTTGTCTTAGATTTTAACACTTGCTTCTTTGTGTAGAGAATTAATATAGTTCCTTTGGCGGCGGGAAGTACATTGAGATGTTTGGGCATCTTCCACTTATTGGCGGCAGGTCCGATTCAAAACATATATACTCGTTTTGTGCTAGAACCTTCGCTCTAGACATCACCCTTCTGGATTGACTGCTTTGATTGAATGTGACTTGTTTCTGCTGTAGGTAATACAACGGGTGCGGTTCGATTCAAGTTGCTTAAAATACATACCAGCCAATCCTGCTAGCATGCCCACGTAACTGTTCTTTCATGTGTTGTTTGGTTTTTTATTAATCTTGACTTGTTCCCTTTTCTAATAGTTGCTGGTGATGAAACTATGTTCCTTGTAGGAAAAAGTGCGAGCTGTGGCATTCGAACCAAAACCGTACTTTTGACAGCACCTCAAAATTGTTGACTTTGGCGATGTTTGAATTGGTAGTTGCTCAGTAACAGTCTTGCGATCTTGTTAGCAACAAAGGCTCTCGCATCTTGCAGGGATTTACCGAAGTTTCTCGTTTATTCTCGGTGGGTGAATTGTTCTGTCAACTTGGCTAGCTCATCAGCTTCATTACTGTTTGACTTGGGGTCATTTTGCTGAAGGATAATCATCTGGATAGTCTCACTTTTATCTGAAGCAGGTAATACAATTCATGCCGCTTACGGTGTTCAAGCAACAACGTGGACTTTGTTTGACGATGACGCGTCCAAAGTAGTGCCAAATTGAAGACCTCCAGTGTAAAATAAACTTGACAAAGGTGGCTCAATGTCGCCACATATTGCTTTTAAGTCATCAAGATTCTCTTTAAGAACTAAGTCATCTGGTTCAGCAACTCTTCCCTGTGCACTTATTGAAACAGGACCATGTTCTGATACTTTAGAAATGGTTCAATGTAATCCGCGTAGTACCAATTTTCTAACATTTATAGACAACGATTTAGAAGATGTTAATTGACATGCTCAAATTTGCATCTTTTGTAGCCTTCCTCTGATTTTCATGTATGCTTTTAGATGACAATTGTATTTGGAAACAATTCCTATGCGTCGTCTAGTCATAGTGTTTGTATTTGACGAAATGTTTCCATGTTAAAACAAGCTTTAATGGATATGTTACTGGTATTAAAACAGATGCTTATAACATGTAGCAGGTGCAAGAAGAGTCATCTCAATTTATAATTATGGGCTCAGTCTCGTGTGTGACAAGAACTCCTACGTGGGTAAGATTGAAATTAAGGGAAACTTGGGATCCCATGCTTTGAACCTTTCAGCTAAATTAGGATGAACTCAAATTGTATTTTAAGATTCACAACTTGTCCTTTGCAAAATCCAATTGAAGTTGTGACTTGAGTAGGGATCTTGAAACGGGTGTCTGAGCATGAGCCCGATATTCTTGAATTGAAATAATTGAAATAAGAACGTAACCTGACTCTTCCATCTTAGTCTTGAATAATCCAAACTCTCCTGATTTTGAGTTATGTCTAAAGGTAAATCTGATTCCTGTATGCTCCTTCAAAGTAACTGTGATGTTTGTGTCATGCTCTTGCTCAACCATTTACATTCAATAATCTTCGCTTCACACACAAATTTGACATCTCCAGATCCCATCCCCTCATCACGAACAATCAGTCATGTGCTTCTCAACTCTGATATGGTGCCTTGCTTTCAGTGATGACCCCGTTTGGCACCAATGGGAGGCCATATTACACTCTCATTAGACTTAACTTCACACAAAAAAAAATGCGGACAAAGTGGTTAAAACTGCCAGTTATGTATAATTGATCGACCGTGAGAATGAATATTATCCCCACTTGAAATTACTGCATTCACACACAGTTGGTTAGTCGCAGAGACATAAATATTAAATATTAAAATAAAGTCAATAGAGAAAACGCAAAAAGAGGTGGTATCTCGTGGTCAAAAATTAGGGTGCAACAGTAATGACTTGCATTTGTACTTATATGTTATCTATTAGCAACAATTGTTATTTGTTTTATCGTATATGGTTTTTTTTATCTATTTTGATTCTTGATCATTAACGTTGTCATGTGTGGATGATTGTTAATGTTTATCCTATTGTCCATGTTTTGATATGAGCAATTTTTGTTTAACCAGACTTTCTTTCTTTTTGATGTTGTCAAAGGGGGAGAAAACGTCTCAAGCTGGTAGTAGAACCATAAAAGATCGCAAATGAAGACGTCACAAATGAAGGCATTAAGCAAGGGGGAGGATAATGCCGCACATCATACAAACGGGTTCCACGTGTTTTGCCATCATCAAAAAGGGAGAGTGTGTGAGGGAAAAGCCTCATATACTAGATATTTGGGTTTCGATGATGTCAAAACTCAGTCGCATGGAAGAAGAGATGTTTGGCTTTATCACCGCATTCATAAGCATACCATATTTGTCATGTTTCATTTGCTTGCACAACACATCCCTAGTACTGCACTTTGTAGTATTAGAATATGCGTCATACGAGTTAAAACCCCATTGGTAGTCATAGGTATCACCTAAGTATGTCAAAACCATTAAGATTATGCAATTTATAAAAATACAGGTGTTTTAGTCGACCACACCTTGCTCCGGTCGACTCATAACAAGTGTCTAAATTTTGCAAAACTCTCGGGATAGGTATGGTCGACCTACCGGTCGTCGCATACTATTGTCATTTCTGTTTGTCAAAAAATCTAGGCTTTGCGTTGATGCATAGCCTTGTTCCGGTCGACGCATAGCAAGTTATTTTGCATAGTCTATTTTGCTTGGGGTAGCTCAGGTCGACCCATCCCTCTGTATGGGTCGACCGTTCGCTGTTTGCTGCATAATTTTGGTCTATCTATCATTTTGAAAAGTGGTTTTGTCAGTTATCTTTGGTCTGATATAAATAGAAAGTTGCTCATTTCCTTTCATAACAATTGAATTAATTAGAAAACAAGAAAAGTGAAAGAGGTGCATGTAACAGCCCAATTTCGGCTTAACTAATTAATTTAGTTATTGAAATTATTTTAATTATGGGATAGTGTGATAATGTGTTAAGTCTACATATTATGCTATTTTATCATTTGTAGAGTTTTGGAAAGTTTAGTGGGAAATATTTCGGACAGTCTCAATTAATGGTTAAGTGGATGATTTATGGAAATTGATTGGAATAATAGGTATATTGGAGGAAATAGAATGGAAAGAAATATAAAGAATAGAAATATAAAGAATAGAAATAGAAAGAAAAGATATAAGAATAAAGGAGAAAAGAAAAGAAAGGATAGAAAGAAAGGGAGAAGAAGGAAAAAGGAAGAGAAAAGAGAAGAAGAAGAGGAAAAGAGTGGAATCATCAAGAACAACTCAAAGCTTCGATTAATCCAAGGTAAGGTGTCATACCTTAAATTTGTCCTACCCTTTTGTAAATATTTTCGCATTTATCGTTTCATGCCTTTTAGACACGTGTCTGCTCGCAATTGGTTGGTTATTCAGAACTTTATCTTTTTGACCAATTAAAAGGTGACACGTGGCTTAAACTTAATTTTGTGAATATTACTTTCTTAAACTTTGTTTTCTTTTAAGTGTTACTAGTAACATTTTAGTAATTACATTTTTTGTTTTTTTTTATATAAACCTTAGTTATTTTATATATTTGAATATTTGTTAAATAGTTATTGTTAATACTTAGTAATTTGTTTTTAATTTAGTTTTAATTATAATATTTTGTTAATATTTATTAATCATATTTGTTAATATTCACATTTTAAATAGATGTTATTAAATTTAGTGAAAAGAAAATGTTGGATGCTTAAGCCCACACCACACGGCCCATTAGGGTTCTGGGCATTGGCCGTGTATTTAAAAAAGGGGGAATTTAGAACTAGGAAGAAGCAGGGAGCACTGTTCACTCCTTTTCGTTATCAAGAACGGCGCCGGCACCCTTCACGAACCCTAGCCGCCGCCGAAAACCTAAAAATCCTTCACTTTCTCATTCATCCGACCTCACCACCATCAACATCAAAATTCGCCACCCCTTTTACCCCTTCAAATCCTTCGTTCGCCTCTCACAGAACCCTCAATCTCCGCCATTTTTACAACCTACATCCAAAAACACCTCAGCTTCATCCCCTCCGCCGTGAAACCACCACCTCAGATTCATCGATAATCTGTGGCAACACAAACACAATAACCAACTCATGTTGTGATAAAGCAACCCAACGTTTCGACACCATTCGTGTTGTTACGCGTGACAACCGCGACGACCTCGTCCCTAAACTTTCATCAACGGTGGAACTTAAGGCGCGGATGCCGGGAGTAACTCCGAGGTTGAATCAACAACAAAGCTTCGCGTAGGTCTCGTAGCACCAACAATGACGTTCACAGCAGCGGTACTTTCTCGCTCGGTCTCGCAAGTACCTTGACTCGGCATCGCATCAACAACAAGCAACATTGTCGATACGCAAGAAGTCACCAACTGTTGCCCTGTGTCACGCGTCGGTAATTTCCAGCTCTTGTGTGTTTATATCAGTCTTACTATGTTAATTCTTACCATGGCTTAAACTGTGTAAATAGGATGGATTGAGTTACCCTGTTAGCGTTATTTTGCTGTCCTCAAAAGGTAGACTTAAAATAAATGAATCACCTGCAAATGAATCACCTGCAAATGAGACCTTTTCAAAACGTAAGAAGAAGTGTAATGCTGTCCTGTTAACATTATTTGTCCTGTTAACGTTATTTTGCTGTCCTGTTAACGTTATTTGTGCTCATGTAAGGTTTTAACTTTACCATTTATTGGGCTAACAGAAGGCCACTATGTGTGTTAAACATAACTTGGGGTTTTGGAATTCGTTTTTTTTTTAGCTAAAAGGGTACAGATAGCCATACTGATAGGGGAATATAACTTCTTGCAACCTTCATCTGCTGTTGAGGACTCTTGTTTTTCTTACTGATATAAGTTTGTATGTCTTTTGAGTTTGTCTGTTAAAGGTTGTTTAGTTTTTGTTTCTTTGATTTTATGGTCTTGTAGTGATCTAGAATCAATAACATTTAGGTTTTGTGACTTCACATGTGTTGTTTCAAGAAAGGGGGTTTGCATTTCTTGTGTTGTTTTTAAAGGAAACTTGCAGATTTTGGAGTATCATGACAATTACGTGGTGTACCACAACAGCAAGCTCCGCAACAGGCTGTCTAGGAGACCTTGCCAAACTGCTTTGCGAATTTATTCTTAAGCAGTTTCACGCTTAGTAATACGCATATCCAACGCAACAACACCGTCTTGGCGATTCAGTTGGAAAGAGCAACACCAGAAGTCATCTACCAACACTTGAAGTCGGCGTTGGTAAATCTTCGCATCTTTTTTCTTTGGCTCGGTTGTATCCAATACCTGATTAGGTTCGATTAAGTGCTAGCATTCAATGTACTTATCATTATTTTTAAGATATTTTGTGGTTGTTCTTTGTTCTAAACTTTGCCGAATATGCGACGTGACGTCGTTAATATTCGGGCTGTTCTGATTTTCAATTCAATCATATAATAGAGTTGTGAATACTTCAGTCTGTTGCGATTTTGTATTACTTATTTTCGAACCATGGTCAAACTGATGGATGAATACATGAAACAATGTTGTTCTGCTACATTTTTATCACGTTTCCAAGGATAATGCTGATTTGTGTGTTTAAGTTGTTGTGTTACTTCAATTCGCAATTGTTACGCTATGACGTCTTGTAAATATTTGCAAAATAATGGTGTGTTCTGTTAATCTCGCGATATTTACGTCGATGTGGTTGTGTGAAATTTGTTACTAATAAGTATCACAATATTGAGTATTGCAATGGCTGCAACTGGTTGACCTCATTTCCTGTATGTTTTGGGCCTAAGAGTATAGACAATGTTTGAATGGTATAATTTCTGCCTGCCAATTTATTCGGACGATAGTTCGACATCATTAGCATTCTCGACTTGGATTCTGTGTGTTGCTCGCAATTTCAGTTTAATTTTGTTTTTGGTTGTGAGGTTTTTTGATAGTATTTCAAACTTTGTTTCCTTTCGTTTTGCCGAATTAGTTGTCTGAAAACTCTTGCCCGTTAGATTGGTTTCGAGTCAATTGTTTTGTTTTCAATGTTTAAACAATATATGCATTTGAGATACTGTTACAGATTGTGGTTCTTAATTTGAATGGTGCTGATATAGATAGAATTAACTTGTTCCTTGTTTAAATATTCTCATATTCATTATTCTCATGTTCATTAGTCGGTATTTTGTAATAGTTGCTATCTTGATGGAAGAAGTTTGACTGTGCTGTAGGAATCAACATGTGTGATGTAATTTCATTTTTTTAGTCCGTTTGCTAGTTAGTGAATGGTGGATAGTGAATGTGGCTTTAGATAGATACATTTATATAGTAAAGAAAAAAGTTGGTTCAAAAGATTTATTGTGAACTTAACTAAATTAATTTTGATACTTTCACTGTTTATTTTAAATGATATTTCATAAATTAAATCAATGGGTGAAAATTAAACTCTTGAAGTCTAGCACTTCTCGAGTTTTCGAATGAACATTATTAAGGTTGTACACCTTAAATAATGTGTTGTTCATTTTTATATAGATAATTAATTCAACTTTTGTATTTGTATATTGCTTAGTAAACAGCATGTTTTAGACAATTCAATAAATTACACTATAGATCTTTTTTTAAATTTACTTTTATTTTTTGATTAATTTATTTTTTGCTAAATTAAAATCAATTTACTTTAACTTACAATTTATTTTTTTCAGCTTATTTCTAAAATATATTTGATTTTCTTTAAATCCTGTTTCAATATATTTTTCAACACTAAATTTTTTCTCAATCAAGTCATGAAATTAAATTCTTGAAGTCTAGCACTTCTTGAATTTTTGGACGAACATTATGGAGGTGTGCACCTCAAATAATATGTCGTTCGACTTTTCGTTTAGTACGCTATTTAGAACAAATATCATAGGAATCTAGCATTCTGTGTGATATTTTCGTTGTTCATCCAAATATTTTTCAAATAAAAATGGTGTTATTGGAATCTAGCATTTCGGTAGTACCCCGATTATTTAGTTGTGGGGCCGACGTCTCATTTATTAAATAATTGATATTTTCAAATCCAACCTCGCGTTCTCACTTCTCACACGTTAACAAATTATTTTTCTACCCCCATTTCGCTTCAAATATTTTTTTTAAAAATATTTTTCTCGATTAAAACCCCGAAAGAAAGAGGCACTCGGAATCTAGCATTCCTTTTGTTTTCGAGTGAATAATTCTTGAGGCGCGCCTTTGAGTTGTTATTCGCTCAACCTTTCGGCTCTTTCAAATTCAATCTTTTTCAAACATTCTCCTAAGTCGAATGCTCGTCCGCATTCGCAACCCATTTCATTCACAACTCCTCGTGGTTTCGATATTAGGGGCATCCTCAGGGACTAATATCGTTTCTCACAATCCTTAACCCTTGACACGTCGTCAAGCCGGTTCCATCTTCGATCAAATCCTCGACACGTCATTGAGCCAGTTCAAAACAACTTCCTTTTGGCCTCGCATGCCATCTTTTGATCCGATCCTTTCACAAAACATTTCCAAAACTTACGAAAGAGGGATATTCTCATAATCTAGCATTTTTTGGATATTCAAATTGAGTAATTCTCGAGGCGCGCCCTCGAGTTTGTTATTAATTTATTCTTTCGATTTCAAAACATCCAACTCTTTATCTTCAAATTATTCAGTCAATTCCCGAAAGAACTGAGTTCTTGGAATCTCGTATTCTTTGAATTCTTGAGTGACAAGCTCTCGAGGCACGCTCTTGGGTTGCTTGTCAGTCACCCTTTCGTCTCTTTCTCAAACTTCCAATCTATTCAACCTCATCTTCTTCGTGGTTGTTACCACGAACTACGACTGCTCTGATTCTTCATTCCCGTTCGAATGTAAGATACGTAGGCACAAGATTGCGATGATCTTGGAGAGCACAATCCCCTCTGTCGCTTGCGCAAAAATAAGGTGCCGGCATGGACAGAAGAGTCGCCACCTTTCGTTATTTATCCCTCAGAAACGGGAAAGGAAACGATCGGAAAAACTGACGAAAAAGGGTAAGACAAGGTCGTCGCAACCATTGTCTGGGTTCGGGAGTCGGTTACGCAAGGGGAAGGTATTAGCACCCCTCACGTCCGTCGTACTCGACGGGATCCTCGCTTGTTTGTTTACTTGGATGGGTTGGTTATAATCTATCTACCTATCAAGGCTGGCTAAAAAAGAAAAGAAAAATGACTCGGCAAAGCATCGCGCTTTATGCCTACGTATTCCCGTCTGGAACGAGAAATCAGAGTCAACGTAGTTCGGCTAACTACGGGTGGAGGTGGGGAAGGTTGCTCGCTAGGACGTCGCGTCCTATGCCTACGTACTTTCATCTGGTATGAAAGATCAGAGCAAACGTAGTTCGGGAAACTACGGGTTATCTCCTGAAAGAAGTGTTTTTTATTGTATTTGCGATCTCAACCGCACTAGAGACTATGACCTGAGAGTGAATGCGTCGCATGTCACCCAAAGGGTACCATACTAAACATCCATCCTCAGATGGCTTAAGGCTCGTAACGTACGAAAAGAAATCATTCATGATTACTGTATCTTAAACTGCTTCGAGATGAGAAGAGAACAGGCCCAACTAGGAGGGAGACTATCAAGTCCTACTGTTATCATGCCATGGATTCATCCTATGGTTGAAGTTTGAACAGGGAACTCCTAGATGTTGTCATGCATAGGTTTCAACCTAAAAGTCTATCATCAAATCCTCATCAGAGGAAATGAGAGTCCTAAGGGATCATGTCAATGATACACCAAAACAGACAAAAGCATCAGCTTTAACAGTAAAATGCATGCAATGCAAGGTGAGGGAGGAAATGTGTGTGGGGCTTCAGCCTCCACAAGCTCATCTCAACCTCAAGCCAGTCATGAAATAACAGTAATCATACTGAAGATAAACAACATGCTATCAAGCAATGAACAGATAAAAGAAATGAAGTGCCATCAGGCAAACAAAACACACTCGAGAAAGAAAGAATCATCTACTCTCTAATCCTAACCCTAACACAGAATCTAATCAAATCTAAGCAAAGCCCTAAAGCAAAACCTAACCAAAAGAAATCAATCCCAGTCTTCAAGCTTCAGAACAAGCTTACCAAAGAAAGGGAGCTAAGTAAGCAAACTCATAGTGTCTTCCTCAGGAAAGCACTAGGAGGTGTATACTCAGGAGTCATATCCTATGTGGCTCAACCACTGTGATCAGTTTATATTCCTCCTCAGGGAGAAATTAAACTCACAAGCAGGCTCCAACATCACTGGATATTTAGGAAATCCTATCTGAACTAGTGGAACTAAATGAACAGACTCATAGGACCTTCCTCAGGAAAGTACTAGGAGGCTTCCACTTAGGAATTGTATCCTATGTGGTTCAACACTGTGATCAGTTTACATTCCTCCTCAGGAGAAATTAAACTCACAAGTTGGCTCCAACATCATTGGATACTTAAGAAATCCTAGATAAACTAATGGAACTAAGTGAATAGACCCATAGGACCTTCCTCAGGAAAGTACTAGGAGGCTTCCACTTAGGAGTTGTATCCCATGTGGCTCAACAACAGGTGATCAGTTTACATTCCTCCTCAGGAGAAATTAAACTCACAAGTTGGCTCCAACATCATTGGATACTTAAGAAAGAGGTGAGAAGAAAGAATGAAAGTCATTCATAGTGCCTTCCTCAGGAAAGTACCAATGAACTTCCTCCAAACTCCAGGATCTCAAACCTCACAGACAGGGAACAAGCCAAGCTCTGGGTCTCTGAGTCTTGATCTACAATCTTCTCTTCATCATGCTCTCCAACAAGCTCTTCAAGACAACACAAGCCCCACAACAAACTCCCCAAAACAAACCCCAGAGATTAACAGATAACCACAGAATAGCCAAAATCAACAGTCTACTTCAGAAAATACCTAAAAATACTAAACCAAGGGGGAAAAATCTAACAATTATTCACAAGGGTCTACAATATCTACCCATAATATCCGCATATGCCCCTACCCAAAAATCAAGACAAAACTATCTAAAGAAAATGAATTCTTTCACCTATGCACAACCTAAACCCTAATTAGGATACCCTAATGCTACCCTAATTAAACTAATCAAATTTTAATCTAAAAATCTAGAAATAAATCCTATGGGGAACTATGATCTAATATCTAATTACACAAAAAATAATGGGTTAAAAAGATTAAAGGAAGGTCCTAAAACAATTCTTGCAAAATAAGGTATCAACTAAAAGAAAGAAAATACACTATATTAAAGAAAATATCACCAAAAATTCTACACTAAAAATAAAATTCCATTTTTATTTTTATTATTTTCTACACATTTATATCTAATTATAGCAAAAACAAGAAATCAAAAATGATTATTTTTCATTTATTTATGATTTTTACAAGATGCTAAAATATTAAGGAAATCAAAAATATAAAATGATTTATTAAAAGGGAGGGGGGGTTCAAATGGTAAAGCGCCCAGTTGTTTTTATTTGGGCCAGATCATGGTGGGGTGCGAATAGCGAAGAGATAGGCCCAGGGACCGCCGTTTAAGTGAAACGGTACGTTTCCATTTTCAAATTTTTCCCTCCGTTTTCTCAAGCGATCTGGGCCGTTGGATTGAGGGACAAAGTCAAAATCTGGGGACTGATCCTACGGTGGACAGCCATCGTCCAAACGAAACCCTAGGGTTTTGCAGAACCCCACTCCATGCACTAATATTTCCTCTCCTCGTTCTCTCTGCTCAGTGGATGAAATTCCACGATTCCAAAACGAAAAATCATCTACTAATCAAGAGGAACACAACCATACGTACCATTTTCCCTAACTCTCTCTAGATCATCCCAACAGAAGTCTACAAGGTCATGGTCCAAACAAAATCCTCTGAGATCAACCACCATTAACCTTGATTCTAATGGTGTACAGTTGTTTTACAAGCTACCCTAACCATTCTAGACTAATTCTTGCTAACTAAAACTAACAATCTAGCTAATTCTTGAAGATCAAAGATTCATGGACCTGCTATCAACTACCATGGATCGTGCTATAACTCCTAGGGTTTCATCCTCTAACCTAATGCATCAGTTCTATGCCTATAAAACTAATTAAAACTACATAAATTAGGAGATAGAAGGAAAGAAAGAAACCTGTCAAGTGATGATTGTAGGTGCTCGTGGAGGTTGATTCAAGGCTTGAAATGGCTTCAATATGATCCCTTGATGGTGAACACGTTTCTGTTTGCAATGGTTGTGAAGGAGATGACTTGTAGTGGAAGATTTCTTGGATTGCTTGAACTTGAAGGAAGAACTTCAATGGCTATTTTCTCTCTCTCTCTCCTCTGAAAATGCCTTCTATCACCAACCCTTGAAACTCAATGAAGATCACCCTTCTTATAATGATGGATGGAAACTTCTAGATTCATCTAGAAGGTGCTAGAAAAGTGTGGAAAATATCATGTGATGGTATTTTGAATGATCCATATCTCATGTACCAAGTCCTTATTCTTGTGTCAAATTCTCCTTATGTGAGATATTGAGAAGGAATGAATGAAAATCAGCCCTTTCTTTCACTCGTGCAAGCTATTTCAAAGTTGCCTTCTTTTACAAGCAATAGGTTTTCAAAGCAAGTCCCATTTGGAGCCTCAATTCAAAATTCCACTTGAACCAATGTTTTTAGAATGTCTCTTACACTCAAAATGGACTATTGGGATGACTATTTTGGATTTCTAGATTGCTCAAACCAATATTCCAACTTGGCTTGAATTAACTTATAAGCCTTTTTAGTTCATTTTTCCACCAACCTTGTCATCTCATGCTATGAGCTTTTCCAACAACTCATGACCTCTTTTCTAGGCTTAAAATGCCATTTTGAACAACTTTCATGTTTTGAGTTTTTCCATTTGAGGCTTGGGAAATAGGAGTTTTAGGCATTGGCTAAAAATGACCTATAACTGACAAATGACCAAAATACCCCTGTCTTGTTCAAACCATAAGTTGAGTTCCACAAATCCTATCAAGGACTTATACCACTCAAATTGAAGCTAAGAAGATGACCTCCAACATTCATGTTTACCAAGAGATCATAGGGATCATCCTACTAGGGCAAAAGTTGTCTACAAGTTGGGTGACTTTCAAGGACCCAGATTCACACACCTCAGCTGACCTGTAATTTGTCAAAACCATAACTTGAGCTCTGTAACTCCTATCAAGGACTTCCACCACTCAAATTAAATCTAAGAACACGCTATACAACATTCATGTTGTGGGGAAGATGAGATATCAATCACATCTAGAGCTAAAACTGCCTGGAAGATAGGGATCAAACTAGGGTTTTTCCACTGACAATCCTTGGAAACCCTGACTTGAAACTTCTCAAACTCCTCAATCATGATGAGTTGGTCTAGGAATCATATTTATAACATCTCCATGCATCATTCCATGATCTCATGGCCCTTGGATTAGGTCTCAACCCTTCTCCAAATCTTCAGTTATCCTAGGGTTGACCCAGTCAAAACCCTAATTCTACCATTCATGGTTGAATCTTCTGAACTCTTGCATAATGACTTCTCTGGGCTTCATGATGGCTATCAAGACATCTCATAGGCTTTCTCAAAACATCAAGTTCATTCTCAAAGTCTCAGAATCATCTGAGGGGCACCCACAACTCTCAAGTTATGAAGCATACAACCCTGGTTTCAATCCACTTCCTCTGAGGATCTCTTGAACTTTCTGATGAAGGTATCCATTTCCAAATACTCAATGAATAAATAATTGTTGGTCAAATTTTGGGGTGCAACAGCTGGCCCCTATTCAAACGGCTTGAACTTGACTGGGTGAGAAGCGAACGACTCTCAACCAATCAAGGTGCGAGACGATTGAATATCGGTAAACCCGAAAATTTGCCAACTGCGCGAGCACACGGTACTCTGCGGGGAACAACTCTTTGAATACTGCAACACTAGCTGCTCAACAACTAGCTGGAGAAATATCGACCTGACATCGCCGTCAGTTATCCACATTAAATTCTTCTGATATTGCCTTCAGACAACCACATCACCCAACATCGCCGCTGGAAGACTAAACCACCTGACATTATCGTCAAACAAAGATTCTGAGGAACGCCCAACATCGCCGCTGGAACACCAAATCATCTGACATCGCCGTCAAGAACAACCATAACTCGGGGAAACAAGCGCCCAACATCGCCGCCGGAGACCTAAACCTGAATCACCCAAAATATCCAACATCGCCGCTGGAGAAAATACAACAATGAACAAAATACCCCGCATCACCGCTGGAGAAAATATATCTCTGAACAAAGTACCCCCGCATCGCCGCTGGAGAACTACACCTGACAGAATACCCTGCATCGCCGCTGGAGAAACAAATCTGTCAAAATACCCCGCATCGCCGCTGGAGAAACACATCTGGCAGAATACCCCGCATCGCCGCTGGAGAAACACATCTGGCAGAATACCCTGCATCGCCGCTGGAGAAACAAATCTGTCAAAATACCCCCGCATCGCCGCTGGAGAAACACATCTGGCAGAATACCCCGCATCGCCGCTGGAGAAACACATCTGGCAGAATACCCTGCATCGCCGCTGGAGAACTAAAGGATCTGCATCACCTAACATCGCCGTCAGAAGACTGGATCACCTTGACATGCCCAACATCGCCGCTGGAAAACTGAATCTGACATCGCCGTCGGAAACAAACATCCTCTTAGAGACACTCGACATTGCCGTCGTACAAACATCATCTCTACTGGGGATTTAAAGAGTCTGACCTCGCCGTCAAACAAACATAATTTGACCTCGCCGTCGAATCCAAACGTTCAACCTCGCCGTCGAACAAACATCCAACCTCGCCGCCGGACAAATGATGATCTAACCTCGCCGTCAAATCCAAACGTTCAACCTCGCCATCGAACAAACATCCAACCTCGCCGCCGGACAAATGATGATCTAACCTCGCCGTCAAATCCAAACGTTCAACCTCGTCGTCGAACAAACATCTGACCTCGCCGTCGATCAAACATCCAACCCTCGCCGTCGAACACATTCAACCTCGCCGTCGAACAAAATATAATCTGAAAACGAACATTCAACTTCGCCGTCGAACAAACATCCAACCTCGCCGTTCGAACACATTCAACATACTCTGACCTGGGGTTCACCCCTGGTAAATGGAACAAAAGGTACACTTGCGTATTTGAAACTACTCCGCTGGGAATGAGAGGCTCAACTAAGCATGCTCTGATCTGGGGTTCACCCTCAGCACCATAACGAACATCCGAATACTACTGCACACTGCCCACCGTAGAACTTTAACATCAAAGCTATATGAAACCCTGGCCCCTGGCCGCTTCCAGCTTCAGCTAGAAAAGATCTTCAAGTATTTCTGAAGATAAGCATCCTTGGCCTTCAATGATGTAAACTTTGCAGGAGGTATCTTCGACTTCAGTCTAAAGAAATGATCCTTGGCCTTCAAGGATACATGGATATGCCTTCAGGCAACTCTGCCTCTGCCATAGAGTATCCGAGACTTCAGTCAGGGATATATTTCGGCCTTCAGTCCGAAAAATGAATCCTAGGTCCTTCATGACCTTGGGGATAACCTTGCCCTTAGGCACCTTCGCTTCAGCTTGGGAAATATACGACTTCAGTCAAAGAAATGGTATCCTGAGCCATTCATGACTCTACGGGGATTCAACACTTTGCCTTCAGGCAAAACTCCGCTTCAGCTGGAGAAACATCTTCGACTTCAATCAGAAGAAATACTATCCACTTGATCGCGATCAATCATCACCTCAGGATAATTGACTTGGTCTTCAGGCCAACACGGATCACTTTGTTACAAAAGCCGCACCTACAACCTTTTGAACTCTGTCTTCAGACAAACGTTGATTCATCAACAAGGAAATCTGAACTCACAGGAACCTTCTGATACCGCCTTCAGGCGTTTACGAAGTCAATCTTCAGATTAGACATCACTGTTGGAGCAGACATATCACGCCTGCTAAGGACTTCAAGAATCATCTTGAACAAACAGCTCCGTCGGGCACCTTCAAGAATCATCCTGAACCGATAACCATTCTGGAGACTTTATTCTGCGGAGTATTCCAGGAAT